>VXBX01001080.1:146475-169976 GCA_013400415.1 Scytalopus superciliaris
TGGTTTTTTTTTAGCACCTTGGATTTGCCCACACCAATTCCAACCAGCTTTGCTGCGCCTTCACCATTCGAGCCCAGCAAAGATGGCACAGGGAGGAGGGGATGGCGGTGCGTGCCCTCGGTACCACATGTGCTCAACACGCACACGCACAGAAACACATGCCAAGAGCACACCTGGCCACATGTCAGGGCCACCCCAACACCCCAGTACGTGTGCTGAGATGACTGTGGCTGTACCTGGGCTGTGGGGGCACAGCCGGAGGTCCCGAGGGCATGTGGAGGGGTTGGGGGAGACCAGACCCCAACTAGAGCTCTGCTGGCTGGGAGGTGGAGGTGAAAACGATGGGATGGTCCTTACCTGGGGAGGATGGAGAACATCTGGGGGAGCCCCAGCACTGCCACGGGACAGTCCCTTGGGTGGGATGCTGGGGTTTTGGCTGGAGAAGACTCCATGGCCACAGCAGCAGGGATTTGGGTCCAACCCTAGGCTCCTGCTGAGGACGGTGTGGGGGTGATCAGAGAGCACCCACAGGCTTCTGGGGAGGGCACCCCACATGGCAGTGCTGAAATCTCTGCTGAGCATGCTCCCAGCCAGCCATGCTGAAAAGAGCATCCAAGCAGGTGGGGGAACAAGCTGAAGTGGTTAAATATTAGGAGTTAGAAGAGGAGTGAGGGGAGGAGGACGAGGATGAGGAAAGCAGCCAGCCCATGGCTGCCCTGCCCCGAGTGGGACCTGAGCCCCTGCCAACCCAGGGCAGGGGCCATGGCAATACTCTTTGGCTTCAGGTCTGAGGGGGAAGAAGACCCTGCGGGGCGAGAGCAGGCGCGTGGAGGGGGCTGAGGAACCCCAGGGGTGCTGGGGTGCAGGGTCCCCAACCCTCCCTGGAGAGATTGGGGTACCCAAGGGATAGGAGGGCAGGTATCACTTTTTGGCGGCGGTCATGAAGCTGTTCTCAATGCAGAGGACGATGAAGGCATGCTGGCAGCTGCTGGCTGCCTGCTCCAGCAGTTTTCCAGAGGACAGCGAGGAAGCCTGGCCGGTCACGGCGTGCTCCTCCGTCCGCCACGTCTCACAGTAGCTCTCAGGCAAGCGCCGGCCCTTGGCATCCGAGCCATGCCAGACACTCTTCTGTGGCCTGGAAGGATGAAAGGTGGGGGGCTGCTGCTGCCCCTCCCATGCTCCAAACCCCATTTCTCCCCATGGCTCAATCCTGCACTCACCATCCTGCATCCCGCAGGACATCCCGGCCATCGAAGGAGAGGATGCGGGCACCGGCTCGCAGCGGGGCCCCACTGCCCGTGAAAAGGGCTTCCCAGTTATTGAAGAGCACTTCATCCTGGTGGGAAGCATGGGAAAATGGGGGAGGGTTAGCCCTGTCCTCACCCAAGAGCATCCAGGAGCTACAAGCCCCAGCAGCCTCCAAGAAGCAGATACTTCATGGATGAATGGGGGCTTTGGCATGCTCTGCACCCCAAACCTTGGCAGTGCAGGGTTAATGGTTGGACTCGACGATCTTAGAGGTCTTTTCCAACCACAATGATTCTATGATCCTATTCTGTGATCCGTTGTAGCTCATGGAGTGTGGGGAAGGGGATGGGGACACACCTACCCGGAGGTTGACGATGGGGACGGTGGCGCGGTCAGCCCTGCGCACGATGCTGTACAGATCCTGCAAGCGTGAGGAGAGGAAGGCACGGAAGGTGCCAGCCAGCCCGACCTGCCGGGCTTGCTGGAAGCACTGGAAATCAGCACCACGGATGCCACGCATGCCACCGCTCAGCGGGGCGTTCAGGGCCACCAGGTGAAGCTGCCAAGAGGGGACAACAGAGCTTGAGGGTCATGGCTTTGGCCACCATCCTCACCTCCCCTCGGCCAGCACATGGCACTCACGGCAGGCTGGAAGTCCTGGTGCACGTGGGCAGCCACAGGAGCCGGATCCGGCCGGCGGTGGATGTAGTAACTGTTGAGGAGCTCGTGCTGGTGGTGGAGCAGGGGCTGCTCGGGCAGGCGGTGCTGGTTGGCCACCACCTCGTCCCCGCGCCAGGGTCGGGCGGTGGGCGGGGGGACCTGGTTACGGAGGGGGTGCAGGGGCCCACGGGGCTGGGTGCCAGCATAGTGAAGGGTGGGTGGCTTGTCGTACACCTCATTGTCCTGGGGAGGGGGAGACAGGCTGAGGGTTGGTGGTGGTGCCCCAGGTGGGGATAGGGGTGGGAATGGAGATGGTTCAGAATAGAGATGGAGGTGATTTGGGATGAGTGGAGATAGGGATGGAAATGGAAGTGATTGGGGATGCAGATGGAGAAAGTTGGGGATCCATGGAGACAGGGATAGAGATGGAGAATGCTGGAGATGATTGGGGATGAAAGTGGAGATGGCTGGGGATCAGGGACAGATGGAGAAGGGGATGGTTGGGAATGGATGGAGAAGGGGATGAAGATGATTTTGGATGGAGATGGTTGAGGATAGGATGAGGATGTATGAGGATGGAGAATGGGGAATGGGGATGGGGATGAAGGATAGGCACAGAGATGGGGGATAAGGGTGAGCACGGGGAACACAGGACTCACCAGAGCTGAACTGGGGATCAGGTTGTGCTCCTCCAGCTGCAAGGGCATGGCACATCAGATCCCAGGTGCCCCCCTGTGCTCTTCCTCGCGCACGGGCAGGGGGACCCCCGAGCATCACCGAGAGTCACCACTGAACCCCCAGGGCGGTGCTGCCTGCCCGCCCTGAGAGCCGGGCACTGCAGCCCATGACAGGGCTCCCCTCCGGCCCCCCCCACTCACCAGCACCCGTCGGAAGCCCCCCCGCAGGCGGACGTAGAGCTCTTGCCGGTCAGTCAGGAAGACGAGGTTGCCCTCAGGCAGTTCATGTGCAGCGCTCAGCATTGCCTGGTATGTTGGCATGGCACGGAGCTGCGGGCACAGCCCGGCAGGGGGCTCAGGGACCAGCTGGTTGGCTCATGGGCAACCCCCTGCCCAGAGCCCTGACTCACCCCTAAGGATATCCCGTTAGTGCCTGGCGGTCCGGGGGGTCCTGGGGGTCCTGGGGGACCAGGGATGCTGATAGCTGTGGGGGGCGAAGGGTGAGATGTGGAGGGATGCATGGGATGCAAGGAAGGATGTAGCAGGGTGCATGGAGGGATGTGGCAGGTGGAGTGAGGGATGCAGGGGATGCAGAGAGGGATGTCAGGACACAGAGAAGGATGCTGGAATGCAGGAGGGATGTGAGGGGTGAACAGAGGGATGTGGAGGTGGCAGGTGGAAGGACGCAACAGGGCAGGTACTCACCTTGCCTGTGGGGACCTGGGAAGGAGGGTGGACCAGGGGGGCCTGGAGGGCCAGGGGGGCCCTGCCGCCCTTCGTATCCAATACCAGGGGGACCCTGAGGTCCAGGAGGCCCTGGTGGCCCGACAATACTGTCCCCCTTGGGACCCTAGGCAGTGTGAGAGAACATCCCTTGGAGCAAAGCTCCCAGGGATGCCACCCCCAGCAATGCCCCCCTTGCTCCCTGCCCCACGAGGTACTCACCGGCAGCCCGGGGTATCCCTGGGGCCCCGGAGGCCCTGGCAGCCCAGAGACACTGGCACTGTAGAGTGGGGTGCTGCCTGGCTCACCCTTCTCACCCTTGGGACCTGCATCCCCCTTGTCACCCTGTTGGATGGCACAGCCATAGGGTGAGTACCCCAAATTGTGCTGGGTTCCAGCTGCCAGTGTGCAAAGGCCTTACCCGCAGGTTGGCACCAAAGTGAGTTGGATCATAGGGGAAGTGGCCTGTAGAAAGAGGGAAAGGAGAGGAGAGTGGGAATGGGTATGAGCCACCCCTTGCCTGCCTCTATATGTGGAAACCCATCACCTACCTGGGGGTCCTGGGGGTCCAACATCACCTTTCTCTCCCTTTTGTCCCGGGAACTGATGGAAACCTGTGGGCAGCAGCAGAGATGCCATCTCAGAGCTGCAGCATCCCAGCTCTATGTCAGGGGGCTTCTCCCCCCCAACCCTGCCTTGCTGAGGTTCCCCAAACTGCCCAGAGGGGGCTGGGAGAGAGGCACTCCCTTACCAGGAAACGCTGGCAGTGCGGGATGGCTGGAGTCGCTGAAGGTCTGTGGAGATGCAAAGGAAGTTGCTGCAGAGACAACAGCATCCCTGGGGATCCCCCCTCAATGCTGGTGACAGTCCAATGTGCCAGCCCCAGCCAGGATGTCACCAGAGTATCCTCTATGCCCTCCAGCCAGGCAGAGGGCACCGGGGGACCCAGTCACCAGCACCTCCATCACGATGACCGTGTTGCTACTCACATTGCCACTGTTGTAGGCTATGCTGCCAGGTGGCCCAGGGGGCCCAGGGGGTCCTGGGGGTCCTGGGGGACCCTGCGAAGGGCAAAAAGATGTGTCAGGGTCCTCACCATGGGGCAGGACATCGGGGCCATGTCCTGCTCCTGAGGGGAAACCAGTCCCTGAGAGAGGGAGACATGTGCCCTTTGTCTCAGAGATAGGGGTACTCGGGGAGACCCTCAGTGTGTGCCCCCTCTCTGCAGGGCCAGCAGCTGGGGGGGCCACAGCAGTGCTCACCCGCAAGCCCAGCACATCCGCGGGGTCACCCTTCTCGCCCTTCAGCCCATTCATGCCGGGACGTCCCTGGGGATGAGCAGGACAGATGAGCCTCGTCCCTGTCCCCCTTCCAACCCCTCGTGTCACATCTGATGCTCCAGAGTCACCTCTGACACCCTGACATCGCCTCCGACGCCCCGGCATCACCCCATCCCTCAGGGACACGGTAGGGTTTGGGGTTCAGTGGGTGCAAGACGTGCAAACGAGGCAGGGGGATGGGGTGGAGGCAATGGCCGAGGAGACAAACAAACCGGGAGCAGGTCTTACGGGTCTGCCCGGAAAGCCGATCTCTCCCTTCATCCCTGTTCGTCCCTGGGGACCCTGGAAGGGAGAGAAGATGAGGATGAGGATGCTCAATACAGGGGCACCCCACTGTCCCCCTTTGCCCAGGTTCAACCTTGTCCCTCCCCGTGGGATTCAAGGAGGATGGTGATGGTGACTTACCGATGGTCCCATTGGTCCCTGCAGCCCCGGCTCCCCCTGCAGGCAATAGACAGGGAAAGAGCATCACCACCAGGACTACCTGGCTGCTGTCACATGGGGATGTGCCCCCCGTTCCTGCCATGCTCCCACCTTTTCTCCTTTGATCTTTGCAGTGACCACGGTCCCATCAGGGCTGATGATGACGCCGGGCTCCCCCTTCTCCCCCTGCAAGAGAGGAGGAGGTGTGAACGGACATGGAGGGTTCAGGCTCCCTCCCGTGTCAGGGCTGGTGTCACCAACAGGAGCCAGTAGGATGGGGGACCAGGAGTGTGACCCCACAGGGGTGGAGGTGGCCTGGAGCAGTTACCTTCAACCCTGGGGAGCCCTGGGGACCAGCTGACCCCTGGTCTCCTTTTGGTCCCACTGGACCCTGCAGAGAGAACACAGAGCCTTATGTCATTCCCATTCTGTTCAAATCCTAAACCCTGCAGCAAAGTGCAGCAGAATCAGCAACCAGAACTGTAACTGAGGCCACCCCTGTGGTCCCCAGATGTGTCACTGACTCACCGGGAAGCCAGCATGGCCTGGTCTGCCCTGCAGAGAGAAGCAGAGATGCTTCTAAGAGCAAACCCCCTCTTTCCAAAAAACACGGTGCCCTCCTGGCACTGCTGAGGGGTGAGCACAGGTGGCAGGAGGGCACCTACCTCTGGACCAGGAAAAGCCACCAAAGACTTCTGCAAAAACAGACAAAATGAGGTTTTTCACACTGATCTTTGCTCTGCGGGTCAGAGCTCCTGGAGAGGTTTCCCTCCTTCCCCCCACATGATGGCTGCTGGAGAGACCCCTTCCTTCCCCGTGGTTTTAGCTTCCCCCAGCTGTGCTGAAGTCAAGTGCCACCACTTACATCTTCACCCGAGATACTGATGACTTGTCCAGGGGGACCAGGTGGCCCAGGGGGGCCAGGCAGGCCCACACCATCTTGTCCTCGCTCTCCCTGGAAGACACAAGCCATCAGCCCCATGGCCACCACCAGCTGATTCCCATCCCCAGCGTGGTGGCACCCACCTTCTCGCCGGGGCTGCCTTTGTCACCTTTGGGTCCCTGGAAGGAGAAGCAGGCAGGGGTGAGCTTCCTGCTTGGCACCATATGGAGCCAGACTCAGTCTCACAAGCAGATACTCCCTCCCGTCTCCAGCTCAGCAAAATCCTTTAGGCCACCCTACTCTGCCTCCAAGGTCCAGGCAGTGAGCAGTGTGGCAGTTTTGGGTGGAGGTGGTAGCGAGTGGGGTAGCAAGGTGATGGGGACAAGGTCCTGAGGTGTGTGGGCACCCCTGGCATGCCAGGTCCCAAAGCAGGAAGGGGGAATTTTGGCTGCTGGGGATGGAGCTGCTGCAATCAAGGTACTCTGCCTGCAGTGAGGGGGCTTTTGGAACTGGGGGGCTGAAGCTCCTACCTGTGGTCCAGGGAAGCCCTCCAGGCCAGGGCGGCCATCCACACCAGGCATGCCAGCATCTCCCTGTAGTGAGGAGTGGGAAAGAATAGGATGCAGGATGCAGGGAGCACCCAGCCCCAGGCTGGGGAGCACAGGAGCCCTGCCTGATGCCCTGCAAACCCAGATGCTGGCACACAGCCCATCCCAATCTCCTCATGCTCCTACCTTTGGTCCTGGCAAGCCAGGCTGTCCAGGGCTGCCAACCTCACCCTGCAAGGAAAGAGGTGTTAGAGCAGGAGCATTCCTTTAGGCTGCCTGTAGGCATCCTGCACAGATGGAGCCAGGGTGAGGAAGATGCTGCAAGGGTTCCTCACCTTCACCCCTGGCAGTCCTGGCACCCCCTGCAAGCAACAAGGAGATCATGAGGATCGTGTGATGGCAGGGGACATGACTGCAGGCAGTACCCCAGGGAGCCCAAGATAGAAAGGGCAAGAATGGAGATACCTGTGGTCCTTCAGGTCCAGGTGGTCCAGGGGTGAATGACAGCCCTGAGCCCTCCATGTCGCCCTAAATGGGAGGAGAAGGGGCTGAGTCACATCTGTACCCAGCTCCAGCTCATCCTGCCCACCATCACTGCAGTGCCCACTTACAAATCCAGCCTCGTAGCCTGGCCCTGGCAGTCCCGGGGGCCCAGGGGGCCCTGGCTGCCCTCGGGGTCCGATGGGCCCGGGAAGGCCAGCTAAGCCCATTTCTCCTGGGGGTCCTGCTGGTCCCATTTCTCCTTTGCTGCCCTGCAAAGGAGATAAGAAGAGGACAGATGGAAGGTGAAAATGGTCTCTGAGTGGAGCCTGCAAGGAGGAAGCAGTGCATCCCCTCCTGAATCCTCTTTGGGACAGGCCACAGATGCTCTCCCTGACGCTTCCCTGCCTTGGGCCTTTGTGGGAAGGGGCATTGCCCAGTTCAGGCATCCTTCATCCCACCAGCTCCCTATGTAATGTCCAGAGTGGCCACCAGAGGCGTGTCTAAAATCACAAACGGGAATATGTTTGCACATGTGGCTGGCTCCGAAGCTGCAGCAGAGCTCAGTGCCGAGGAGGGATGCTCGCAGGCATCCCTGGGCCTCGTGACAGGTCTTGGAGCACCAGGACTGTTTCTTTTACCCACTGCCACCCCATCTGCTCCCTGGGTGCTGGCAGAAGATTAGAATTAAGGTTAAGAAACCTTAATTTTTGAGGTTCTTGCCCCCAGCTCGGGCTGCAGTGGATAGGTCATCCCAAGGGGCAGCCTGGCTGCCAGCAAGCCTTTACGTCTACCCTTGGGGATGTGAGGTGGAGAGAAGCTGGAGCAGGCAGGCAGGTGAGAGTGAAGCACAGATGGTGTGTTTCCCAGTGGGGTGTGGGCACCCAAAACCCTCCCAAGCAAACTCTATTCTGTGCCTTGAAACTCTCCCCTTGGCTTTCCTGCCTGCTCCCTGCTGCAGCAGCTTGGCAGGACCCTGGTGAGCACCCTTTGGGGGGTCAGCAGCTCCATGCACACTTGAGCTGTGGCACTGACCTGGGAGGAACCCAAACACCAGCATCCCCCTCCCCACTACCATGCAAGATGGCCCCCCAAAGCAGTACATCCCTGCCACCAGTCTGGAATGGATAGGGGACTTCCCCAAAACACCCAGCCCAGGCACAGTACCTTGGGTCCCGGTACACCAGGGAGGCCGAGGTCACCCATGTCGCCCTGAGGAGGAGGACAAGGGAGAAGAGGGTGTGAAGAAGCTGACCAGCTCCAGGCAGGAGCACAATGGTGCCCCCCAGCCCAGGAGCTGGACCTGCCAGGGATGCACCAGGAGTGTCAGCTGCACTGTGGGAAAGCCGTGACATGCTCCTGGGACACATGGGACACAGGATACTCACTCGCTCTCCTTTGGGCCCTGGCTGCCCAGCCTCCCCATCTCTTCCTGGAGGACCTTGAGGACCCTGAAAGATCCCAGGAGCTGGTTCCAGCACGGGGAAACCCCATGGGGCTGGTGGGCACAGAGTCCCCCACTACCACAGAGTGGCCCTGGGATGAGTCCCCTTGGCTACTCCATACACCTACCACTGGCCCTGGGGGGCCAGGGATCCCATCCCTGCCCGGCAGTCCTGGTGGTCCTGGCAGGTCTGTGCGGTTCATCCCAAATCGTCCTGGCTCCCCTGGCAGACCAGGCACTCCAGGTGGCCCTGGAGGACCGGGAGGCCCTCGTGGACCCTAGAAGGGAAAGGGGGGCCATGGCTGAGGGTGTGCCCCCACTCCTGGCTGGCAGGACAGGCACTCACCCACACTCACCCGCAGGGTCTCCAGGTCACCGCCGAAGCCAGAGCCCTCCATGTCAATGAAGGTCTGAAGGAGAAGCAGGAGGGTGATGTCAGGCACAGCAGGGCTGCCCAGGGCTGGTGGCACCATCCTGCACCTCTAGGGCTTGACAGACCCCCACACCCCTCAAAACCCTGTGTCCCAGGGGGCACCCACCAGCTTGTCATTCTTGGAGGGAGGTCCTGGTGGTCCTGGGGGGCCAGGGGGTCCAGGGGGTCCCCTCGGCCCCACACCTGGGTCACCCTGGCACAGAGGAGAGAGTGTGGTTTGTGGGTGCAGCCCAGCTGACAGTGAGAAGAAGAGGGGGAAGCGGCATGTTCTGCCCCCCAACACCAGCACTGACACTCACCTTCTCCCCCTTCAGACCCGGCTCCCCTGGCATCCCAGGGAACCCCTGGGGCCCCATATCACCCTGTGAAGGGGAGCAGGGGGGTGTCAGTGGGTGGCAAGGCAAAGGGGTGGCCGTCCCCCATCACCCTGCCACCCCCCACCCCACTTACAGGTTTGCCGTCCTCGCCAGGATCTCCCTAGGAATGGCAGAGAGAGGACAGGTCAGTGTGCAGGTGGGAAGGGTGGAGGCACAGGGGACATCCCAGGGATGGGGGACTCGACTCACAGGCTCGCCATCCCTGCCAGGGGCTCCATCTTTTCCTGGTGGCCCTGGGGGACCAGTGACCTGCTCCACCACTGAGCCATCAGTGTGCCGAGAGACAGTTCCAGGCGGGCCGGGGTCACCTGGTTCCCCTTTCTGGCCCTTAGAGCCAGGGTAGCCAAATCCAGCACTGCCCTGGGGAGGGAAGGGAGATGGGGATGAATGGCACATCCCTCAGGTGGCAGTCCAGGGAAGGCATGGCTTTGTCCCAGCTCACCCAGCAATGCTCACCTTGATGCCCAGGTCTCCTTTCTCTCCCTGAGGATCAGAAACAGAATGTAGCAGGTGTCAGACATGGACACGTCACTGACACCCTTGAGCCCCCATGGACCACGCTCTCACCCACCTTTTGGCCCTTGACACTGCCTGTTCCCACGATACCACCAGTCCCTGAGTCCCCTTTCAAGCCACGTTCACCCTTCTCCCCCTTTTCACCTTTGGGGCCCGTGCCTGTGGGAAAGGAAAAGAGACCTGGTCGTGCTTGTGGATGGTCACACCACCACATCACCCCTTGTGTGTCCCTGGGAAGGGGAAAGCTGCTGGAATTACCTCCTGTGGAGACTCGCAGCGTCTCCTCTGCTCTGGTTCTCTCAGCTTGCTGTGGGGACCCCCCACTGCTCCTTGGCCCACTGCTCCCCAGCAGGGGTGGGGCAGTGACAGGGACAGCATCCAGCAGCCCTGGGACACCCTGTGCAAACGAGGAGGGGACACCATTCACCATTCACCTCCCACTGCCTTTCCATAAGGAACAGGTGCAAGGACACCATGAAGCATCCTATGGCTGTGACCATGGAGGGCACTCCAGCCACTAACATGTTGAGGTGCCACCCCAAGCGCAACACCTGCAGTCAACAACTCACCCCGACCTTCCCTGGGGGTTGGTGTCCAACTTCTGCCCCGCTGCCAAAATCACCAGAGACCTGCATGGAGCGGGGATGAGAGGTGAGCTGGGAGCATGCTGGGGGGCAGCCCTCGAGCCTGCCCCAGCTGGGCTGCCAGCGCTCACCTCTGTGTCATCGTCCTCTTCCTCGCACTGGCGCTCGGCCGCTCGCGGGTCCGCTCGCAGCTTCAAATCGGCAATGACCCCCTGGAAAGGAAACCATGGATGGATGGGTGACATGGACAGACGTGTGCCACAAGCCACCCTGTCATGATGTGGCCTGCCATGCCACTTGGCCACCACATCCTTGAGTAGCAAGAGAGGGATGGATGAGATCTGCAGTCAGCAATATGAGCAGGAGGAGATCACCACCCACCTGGGGGCATTTGCCTGAAAGAGTAATTTATATAATTTTTATTATATATAAAAATATATTTATTATATATCTTTAACTTAATTTAATTATAATGTATTCACATTATAATGTCACAGTCAGCCTGGCTGAACTGCAACTGCCCCTGATCCTTGTTGTCTTAAGCCCATCATGTTTCCTTGCCCAGACATGGTGCGCTGTGCTTTCAAGCCAGCCCAAATATTATTTTAGGTGTCTTGCCCAGAGAAGAGACACCAAGGGGGAGGTATCTCCCCTCCCTGAGCTCGCTTCCCAGCGTGCTCCCTTGCTCATCCTCACCAGGATCAGAGGGTTGGGTAGCATCCCATCCTGGCAACATCCCACCCCAACAGCATCCCTGTGTCCCACCTCAGCAACAAAGACCTAAGGTGTGTTCTGGGATGTGCTGGGTGACCTCACTTGCATTGGCCGCTGTGGGGTTCAGGCTGCTACCCACACACCCTCCACTGCTGAGACAAGGATGCCACGGGTGTTTGCATCCTTAGGAAGGGATTTGTGGTGGTTTCCTGTATAAACAAGTGGCCTGGATACACACGGTGTTTGCAAAATCCAAATAAATGGTAAGGAAGTGCAGATTATCCAAGGAAATACAAAATGTGGGCTGCAGGGACTGGGACCTGATAGCAGTCTGTGCATGGGGCAGGGAGCCCTTGGGAGAAGAGAAAAAGGAGCACAGCCAAAAATGTCCCTGTAAAAGCACTGCTGGGCAGCTGGGGAGGTCCTGGCCCCTTCCTCTGCTCAGCCCATCTGGTGCCAGCTCTGGTACATGGTTTGTCAGACCATGCTGGTGGTGCTGGGCAAAGGCTGCAAGGTTGAAACTTGGGGCTTGCCAGAGGCATCAGAAATAATCCAAATCCAAGCCCTGAACCGAGGCATCCCTATGAGGGATGGTTACAGGGGTCCTTTTTTAGCCTGTTTGCTCCAATAAAGGGGGCAGCAGCACCATAGGTCTTAAAATGAATCCAAAGAATCACAGAATCATTAAGGTTGGAAAAGCCCTCTAAAATCAAGTCCAACCATTTCCCCAGCACCGCCAGGTCCTCCACTAAACCACGTCCCCAAGCGCCACATCCAGCTGCAAACAAACGCTCCTGCCAGACCCCATTTAAGACCCCATTTGCCCTCTTAGTCACTGCTGTCCCAGGGGCTTCTGCATCACCCACAGGCTTTGCCCTCTCAGGTTTCATGCCATGGACTCAAAGGTGACTCTGGAAGGAGTCGAGGTGCCAGCACACCCCTCCAGCTGCCTTGCCAGCAGCTCATCCTGCAGCTTGACCCAGGGCCAGGTTTTAATCTGCTCGATGCCCTGTTAGTTCCAGATAACACGAGTCAGGGCTGGACACACCACGAGGCAGTCAGATGCTGCTTGCCTCTCATCCAACCAAGGCAGTCAGCCTCCTTCCCTCGATGGCCAGCTATTCCCCACGGGAAAACTGGGGGTGGGCAGTGGGATCGAGGGTTTGGCAAGCTTGGGAGCATCACCTGCTAAAAGGGTCTGCTCTGCTCCAAGCTGTTGCTTTGCCTTCCATATGGTGCCAAACCACCTCCAGCTGCAGAGAGGAGCTCATCCAGGGCCATGACCTGGCCCTCCCAACATGTTCAAGAGCAAAAAAACTGCTCTACAAGAGCAAAAAGTGGTTCTTCAAGGGACCTGCCTGAATCCCAGTGCAAACCAGTCTGTAGCCCATCAATGATTAACCCCTTCCTGGGGGACCTTTCCCTGCCCAAAGCCATTCAACCGGGAATGTGGCGGCACAGTCAAGATGATGTTTAAGCTCAGAAATGTGTTTTGCAAAACTTCAAGGGAAAAGCACTGCTCCCCTAAGCAGAGCCTCTGTTGCTGGGCAAATCCTGCTCAACTCATGAGAAACCTGAGCATTCCTCTCCTCAGGCACTGCAGGGGATTTCCATGTCAGCTGGGCATTTACCCCACACTTTCCATAAACCTTATCTAGAACATGAGTCCTGCTCAAAGCACAGGCTGAGCTATCACATCCCTCCTCACTCTCCAGTCTTCCTGGAGATACCGCTCAGCATCAGCCAACAAAGATATGCTCCAGCTCAAGCATTTTTTCCCACTAAGAGAGGCATTTTCCCAGCCAAATCAGCTCCTTCACTGAAGGAGTTAGGCATTTTTAGCAATGGTGAGATCTGAAGAGGCTCCATGTGTTTGCTGGGAAAAGGCATGGGCAACAATTGCTGCTGTAGGGCAATACCACAGTCCTCCTGACAGCCCACCTTGAGAGCTTTGCCTTGGTGACCCCCAAGACAATAAAGTTAGTGGCATCTCAAGACACCTTCCCCTCCCATCTCAGGTGTCCCCTTCCCCAGGGACACACATGGAGTGGGGCCACTGGTTGTCTTCCAGGCAAAGAGGTTGGTTCAACAGGCATAGCCGGTGTCACATCTCTCAAGGCTTCTTGGAGACACACTTTGGGGTGACCCGAGGTCTTACCTGGTATTTATCTGGGTCAGCCCCTCCAGCCTGAGCAACAAAGAGCCCAGAGCCATCTTCCAGCTCCATCTCATCAGGGGAGCGCTCGAACCGGACCCGCTCATGCTCCTCGCAGTCCAAGTAGAGGATGACTTCATCCTCCTCCACGCTGATGGCAAAGCGTGTCCACTGGTTGAGCAAGGTGGGCACAGTGAAGGTGGCTGCTGGATAGGAGGTGGGTGAGCCTGGCTCTGTGTAGTAGAAGATAATCCGCTGCTTGCCTGCCCGCAGCTCCGAGAGTTTGACGCCCACGTAGATGATGCTCTGCGAGGAGTCCGTGACAGCAAAGAGCATGCCAGCCCGGGGGGTGGTGGGCTGGATGTGGAACAGGAGGGAGAAGTCCCGGTAGAAAGGGCTTGGCAGATGGTACCGGGCCACCTGGCCCGTGTTGGCATTGGGACCAAAGACATAGCCAGGGTTGTTGTCAGGGCCGTAGATTTTGAGGATCTCCTCCGGAGGTGGGTCTCCAATCAGCTCCAGGAGGCTGACCTCAGCACTGACCTCTGTAGGAAGGAAGGAAAGGGGATGGTCACAACCAGCCAGGCAAGGATGGTCACTCAACAAAGCGCCTTGAGGGGACACCTCTGGCCATGCCTGCCCCAAACACTGTTCTTCAGTGGCTCCTTCTGCCCTTCATCCCCAGGGACTGAGATTTTTCCCTTCAGGGCTGTGCGTTGGCCAAGGTAGCAACCTTGAGCTGCTCCCACCACACCATTTGAATGCGACTCCCAAAATGCCACCCAAACCCTGCAGCTGGCTTCCCAGTCACAGATGGGACACTGGAGCATGGTTTGGGTTGGAAGGGTCCTTACAGATCACCTAATTCCAATTCCTCTGCCATAGGCAGGTTGACCTTCCACCAGACCAGGTTGTTTAGAGTTCCCTGAGATGGGATAAAACCAAAGGGATCTTGCCCATGGTGGGGGGATGCTGCTGGAGGACCAGGATGCTGGTGCCCTGAGGAAGTGTGTTGCATCCATACCCGCTCTGGAGTCACAGTGACCACTCACATCATCCTGGGACAGGATCCTAGGGTCATCCCAGCTGGAAATAAATCAGAACCATCCCCTCGCAGCACCCTGGGAACATGACTCAAGCCAGTGTGCCCTGACAGCTTCCCAGATGCTCTCAATTTGGAGGTCGCCTCCTTTCCCAAATCCTGTTGAGAATTAGGGAATTAGGGAAGTTCTGCTGGAGACTGTCTCTCCTACCCGACACAGCTGAACATCTGGTCGGGGCGAGCCGGCCCTTGTCCGCCAGCTCCCGTTGTTTTGGCACCGAGCACATCCTCATCGCCCACACACCGGGCGCTGGATTCCTCCCCTCCTATGTCAGCCACTCGGGGTCAGTGCCAACTCCATGGGAGTGAACACGTCGGGTGCTTTTTAACCTCTCGTTTCCTGGGAGTGAGGAAACCCAACCACCCTGGCTCTGAAACAGCTGAGGGATCTGGGAGTGAATGTTCAGTGCTGATTTTGGCCCTGTCCCAAGTCAGGAGCAGGAACTGAGGCAATTCAATGTCCCCAACACCATCCCTAGTTTTCATGTGAGCAATGAGGAATGGGGGGAATCAGACATGTATCCTGAGGTATCCTGGGCTGAACCTAGGAGGATCAGCCAGGAGCCTCCACCCAGCTCTAGAGCCAGGCATTGTCCTCCAGAGCTCCTAAAAAAAACCTAAACTTAAAAAAGAAGGAATCAGCCCAGCCTTGCCCAGCCTGGAAGGAAAACACATCTCTTGGGATGGTGATGAAAACCTGGGTGCCTCTTCCAAAGCCTGGGGGCTATGGAGCATTCCCAGCCTCTTCCTGCTGCTGAGCCCCAGTGCCAGTGCCAGCCCGGTGACAGAGACCCAGCAGTGGAGACATTAGAAATGCCACTTTGAATGAATAAAGGTGAGGGCAAGTTTTTGTTCTGCCAGATCTCAGACCCACTGATCCCCCTCCTGAGCTCTCACATTGCTCAGTGTCCACCCTGCTCCCCCAAGACCCAGTCTCTCCCAAGTCTGGCACCCCAAACACGACCTGGCTGGGAGAAAACCTCCCTCCAAGTCTTCCACCAGTTCTAGCCCCCTCCTCTGCCCTGCACTGGGATCAGGTTTCCCCATGGGGCATCCCCAGTCTGCTTGGAGGGGAACCTCTGGATCCTGGAGCCCACCATCCTTTAGAGCCCAGCACCCTTTCACACCCAGATGTCCACAGCCCTACACCAAAAATGATGGGGTGAGTGAGTGGGGCTCCCCCAGATCCACAGACTGTCACCCACCCATGAGTCACCCCCTCCTCAGGCCCCTCGCAAGCTCGCTCTGATTGCAAATGCCAGGATGCAGAGATAGAGCTTATCGGGAGTTGAAGGAAGCCAAATTCTCAGCAGCTTTAGGGGAAAAGGAAACCAGAGCTTCCTCACGGGGATCCACACGGGTGTAAGAGCCAGCGCTGCAATTCCTGCAGCCAGACAAGTCATTGTGTCCCTGCCCAGGGCTTGGGATGATGGGGGACACGCTGAAAGAGGCTTTTGTTAGCAGTGCAATTTTCAATCATGCTCCCCTTGGAGCTGCAGCTGGCTCTGGGAGCCTCCTTCCTCTCCAAACATGCCACTCACCTCCAAGTCCAGAGTAGGAGCTGGGTGCTAGCACTTCCCAAAGCAAAAGGAGACACCCTTTCCCCTGCATGACAGCAAGCAAAGGCTGGAATGGGGACTGGGGAGCAGGGGGGTAAAGGGAGATCCCTTCAAATGTCTGCTCCTCTCCAAAAGCCAAGGGCCCCTTCTCATCCACCAAACCTTTCAGGCCATGCCTGCTTTTTCCAAAGGGTATCCAGGGCACCAATATTGCAGCCCATCAACCCCGTGGCAAACTGGCAGCACCCACTGTGGAGCCTGGAGAGATGGCAGAAGCCACAGTGGGTTTGGTGCTGGCACAGGATGGCTGTGGGGATGTCTCTTGCTGCAGTGGTTCTGCCATTGGAAAGGTCCCCAGGATGTTCCAAGCCACCATCCCACTCTGCCCTGACCTTCCTGGCTGGCTTGAGCCCAGGCTGCCAGCATGGGATGCAGGGAACCCTCAGCGTGCAGGAGTATCTCAAGTCACTCCATGAGGTGCACCACAGCCTCCACATCCCCCCCTCATTCCTGATGCTGTCCATGCGAGACACTGAGGCGCGGTCTTGGAATAGCATGTGCCTCCCCTCTGAGCATCCCCAGGATCCCACTACATCCCCCCAGTGAACAGAGCCTCTTTGACACTGAGGGGATCATGTGTGGGACCCTTGTCTGCCACCGGCCCCCCCAACCCCCAAATAGCCCCTCTGGCTCCTCACTGGCATCTCCCGGCTATCACCCGAGGGCACGGGGGGGCCGGCATGGGAACACAGCCTCATTCAGAGGGTTTGCTGGGGGGGAGCTCCCGCTTTCATCCCAATGTGCATTTCTGCAGGCACCAGTCACCCACCCCGCTCTTGTTCCTTCACCCCCACAGCCCCAGAGGCACGTCTGGGTCCTCGACTGACACACAGAAAGGTCACAACTACCAAATGACAAAGCCAGAGGCGAAGTAACCTCTCCCACTTTTCCAAGCAGGCGGGGATCAAACATTAGCCGTCGGGTGAATCATTAACCCAAAGTAAAGGGTTGCTCCAGAAGAGGGAAGTGTGTGGGCACTGCCATGGGTCACCTTGAAACCTTCTCACCACCACGGTGCTGCGGTCAGGTGGTCACAGGGCCCAGGTCCTTCCCCTGTTCCCGCAGGGAGATGACAGCTCTCCAAGTGCTCCATCCCAAGATGGGCACCCCAAAGCACTGCAGCACTGGGAAACTGGCCCTAAAGGCCAGCATGATGTGCTTGGGGAGTATGTCCTGTCCTGGCCACCAGGACCCCCACTGTGTTTCACCAGGGGTGATGCTCAGCCTTGCGGAGGGAGCCAAAACCCGATGGTTCTCTGTTTGAAAAAGCCAAGGCTGCACAGAAAGCGATTCTTGACTCAGCAGCATCCCATGGGGACAAGGCAGAAGCATCCCTCAGCACCTGGGGTGGGGTTTTGGGAAGGGAGACACACAACACAGGGACATCACCCAGCCACGTTACCTGCAGAAGCATTAATAAAGACACAAGAATACCCTTCATCCTCCTCAGGGAGAGCATCGCAAGGCAGAGGCAGGCGCCCACCAGCCAAGTGAATCCAACACAGGTCTCTGACGGCCTCGCAGAAGCCCTGGCATGGTGGGGGGGTTATGGGGACCGAGGTGCTACACCCAGGGAGCAGCAGCAAGCAGAGGAACCACTCCAGGTAGCGATGGCAGCGCGACTCAAGCAGCCCCTCCCACTCATGCAAAGCCGCCCGAATTTCCTCCTCGCTGCTGTGGCCGAGGTAATTTGGTAATCGGACACGGCTGGTGCCCAGCACGCTGCAGAAGGGCAGGTGGCTTGGGATGGGCAGGCAATGGCCGGCCGGTGGCATCAGTCCAGGAAAGAAGGATGTGAGCCCTGAGCCACTACTACTGTAAAGTCTCCTAGTGGCTGTTAGTAAATCGAACCCAGGAGGATTGGAGTTATCAGCAAGAGGAGGTTTCACACCATTATCCACCCTCTGGTTAGGCAAAGGGGGGCTCTGGCTCCCATTCATGCTGGCCAAGGCCAGCCCTCGGCGGCCGGTGTCGTGCCATAGGTTTGGTGACGTTCCATGGTGGTGACGGGGAGGTTGTGCTGTGGGGTCCTGGAATGGCACTGCCCACTTATGGGTACTGTCACCTGGTGAGAAAGGAAAAGGGGCACTACCTGGCTTGGGACCTGCTGGTCTCTGCAAGGACGCCCATGTCTCCATTGCTGTTGGGGTCCTGGTCCCCA
Organism: Scytalopus superciliaris; assembly: GCA_013400415.1. Classification (NCBI taxonomy): domain Eukaryota; kingdom Metazoa; phylum Chordata; class Aves; order Passeriformes; family Rhinocryptidae; genus Scytalopus; species Scytalopus superciliaris. The sequence continues at coordinate 164,563 of VXBX01001080.1, forward strand.
GGAGCTCTGAGTTCTCGGTGGTCCCTGTTCTCAGGAGCTGCGGGTCCTCAGTGGTTCCCAGGAGCTGTGGGTTCTCAGTGTTCCTCATCCCCAGTAGCTGCACATCCTCAGTGGTCCCCATCCCCAGGAGCTGCAGATTCTCAGTGGTCCCTGTCCCCAGGAGCTGCAGGCCTTCAGTGGTCCCCATCTCCAGGAGCTGTGGGTCCTTGGTAGTCCATGGCCTCAGGAGCTGTGGATCCTTGGTATTCCTAATTCCCAGGAGCTGCAGGTGCTCAGTAGTCCCTCTCCTCAAGAGCTGCAGATCCTTGTTGCTCCTTGCCCCCAGGAACTGCAGGTCCTCAGTAGCCCCTGCACTCAGGAGCTGTGGGTCCTTGGTATTCCCCAACCCCAGGAGCTGTGGGGATTCGGTGGTACCTGACTCCAGCAGATGCTGGTCCTCAGTGGTCCCCATCCTTAGGAGCTGCAAGTTTTCAGTGGTCCCTGTGCCCAGGAGCTGTGGGTCCTTGGTGGTCCCTGACCCCAGAAGCTGTGGGTTCTCAGAGGTCCCTGACCCCAGGCGCTGTGGATCCTCAGTGGTTGCCATCCTCAGGAGCTGTAGGTCCTCAGTGGTCCCTGACCCCAGGAGCTGTGGGTCCTCAGAGGTCCCTGACCCCAGGAGTTGTGGGTCCTCAGTGCTCCCCGACCTCAGGAGCTGCAGGTCCACAGAGGTCCCTGACTCCAGGCGCTGTGGATCCTCAATGGTTGCCATCCTCAGGAGCTGTAGGTCCTCAGTGGTCCCTGACCCCAGGAGCTGTGGATCCTCAGTTGTCCTTGACCTCAGGAGCTGTGAGTCCTCAGTGCTCCCCATCCTCAGGAGCCATGGGTCCTCAGTGCTCCCCATCCTCAGGAGCTGCAGGTCCGCAGAAGTCCCTGACCCCAGGAGCTGTGGGTCCTCAGTTGTCCCTGACCCCAGGAGTCGTGGGTTCTCAGAGGTCCCTGACCCCAGAAGCTGTGGGTCCTCAGTTGTCCCTGACCCCAGGAGCTGTGGGTCCTCGGTGGTCCCTGACCCCAGGAGCTGTGGGTCCTCAGTGGTCCCTGACCCCAGGAGCTGTGGGTCCTCAGAGGTCCCTGACCCCAGGAGCTGTGGGTCCTCAGTGGTCCCCGACCTCAGGAGTTGTGGGTCCTCAGTGCTCCCCGACCTCAGGAGCTGCAGGTCCACAGAGGTCCCTGACTCCAGGCGCTGTGGATCCTCAATGGTTGCCATCCTCAGGAGCTGTAGGTCCTCAGTGGTCCCTGACCCCAGGAGCTGTGGGTCCTCAGAGGTCCCTGACCCCAGGAGCTGTGGGTCCTCAGTGGTCCCTGACCCCAGGAGCTGTGGGTCCTCGGTGGTCCCTGACCCCAGGAGCTGTGGGTCCTCAGTGGAGCTGCTGATCACATCCTGTGCGGGGGCAGGTGAGGTGCTGCAGGGAGGAGTGATGCTTGCCTGTGCCGTGCTCTCCAGCAGCCCTGTGACATTCCTGTCCCACTGCTCCATGGTTTTGGCTGCAGTCCCCTCACCCACAGGCGCTGCTGTACCAGGATCTGGCTCCTGCTGCTGTGGGGTGGTGACATTCCCTACCACCTCTCCACCCCACGTCCCTGGGGACAGGCTGGGAGCAGGAGCTGCCGCTGAGGGTAGAGGCTCCGACGCTGGGATTCCCTCGCTGGGAGCTGCTGGGCTTCCCGTGGTCTTCGTGCTGTCCCAAATCCAGTCCAGGAACTGCGTTTCGGAGGAGGAGAAGCAGCAAGCCAGGAGGAGCAGAAGCCGCAAGCAAGGTGGGGCCATTGGAAAGGGAAAATGACTCCGTTGCTTCTGAGAGCGAAAGGGAGGAAGGAAAGGAGGGAAGAGGCAGGAGTTTTGCCCCAGCCAGACTCCCGGAGCACTCACATCGCTCTCTCCTCCCAAGCTCCGCCACTCGACCCTTCAAACCAGAGCGGAGCAGGAGGAGTGGCCGCACTGCCGGCCTCGCCAAACCCTCCTCTCCCCAGCGCCAGCCTCCCGCTCCCGGCACAGCCCCTCGGGGACCCCACCGCCTGGCTGGGGACCCACCTGAGCCCCCCAAAACCTCTGGGAGCCACGCCAGCCTCCAGACGCACCCTATCGCCTGTTCCAGCAGCTGCTGCCAGCTGTTTAACTCCTTCCTGCCCAGAAAATCCTAAATCCTCTCTTTCTGCTCAGTGGCTCTGGTTAAAGCGAGAGCCGTACATGGTGGTGGGGTCGTGCATGGACATGGTCCGCATGGATGCCACCAGCTCTGGTGGGACACCCTGCTCCAGGTCTTGGGAAAAGGTTGTAACCTCAGAGCAAAACAGAACAAGGAGGGAAAACAAAGCCAGGAAACATTTCCAATATTTCCACTGGCCAGAAGCACAACAAATCCCAAAAGTCAAGTGTTTAAAGCCACTTTCCTGTCTCAATTACAGAGCCAGGACCCCCCAGCTGCTGTAGCAGGATGGCAAAGGAGGACACTTGCAACTCCCCCACCATAAGCATCACACGCCAGACACATCTCAAAGCCAGGTCTGAGTAATCACAAGTTTTCCAATCACAAGTTTTCCTGGAGCCCAGGATGCAAATCACCCTGGGCAGAGCTGGCACTCTCCCACACCCCAAAAAATTCAATTGTTCTTCACCTCAGCTGAAAAAAATTCCCCCCAAATCCACATAACCCTCCTGTTTTCCCATATCAGCGCTGCCCTGCTCTGGTGACAATGCCCCCTGTTCCTGGGGGTCACTGAGTCCCTGCTCCCCTGCAGGGATGGAGCACACCCATGGCCCACACTGCCATGGTGACACTGGTCAAGTCACCTTCATGGCTCAAAAAGTGTCCCTGAGAAGGGATGTTGATGGGGAGGTGACAATTTTGTCTCCCCTTGGCCACGTGACTGGGAAGGTCACAGTCTGCCATAATATGGTCCTACAGTGCAGAGCTCTCCTCATGCTCTGGTTTTAAAATATCCAGGAAAATCACTGAAACAAATGTCTGTTTTGCTTTATGCAGCATTTCCCACACTACTTTTTAAGTGAAACGGGTGAGTTTTCCCCTTAAAATGGGAGCTGGATGCTGTTGCCAACAGCTTGCCCATGACTGATGCTGTTAGGGGTGCCTGTTGTGGAACAGCCCACCACTAATCCACACGGAGCACAGTTTTGTCCGTATGTCAGAGTTTCCATATGGCCCCCCCCGTGAAGCTCCTGTGCTCCCATCAACCCAAGGAAAGGAGTCAGGCATCTGCCAACCCGCTGCAGCATGTTGGGACGGGACCCACTGCACCCAGCTCTGCTCCCCTGGGGCGAGGGTGCAGTGGCACAGTGGGGTGTGGGACCACCCCCCCACCCCCCCTCCCTGTCCCTGGCACATCCCAGAGGGATATGAGCAACTACTTCTCCTCTCCCACTGGTGGGATGGAAAAGCTTGGTGTTCCCACAGCCTCCTCTCCAAACTGTATGGGGAATAAGCGGGGTGACAGCCAGCAGCAGGGATGTGATCCAAGCCCCTGCAAGCTGCCTCTTAGGGCCAGTGGGGAGCATCACACGTCCCTGTGAGCTGCCTTGTCTCAGCCAGGAGGATTTCAGCAGCAGCACCATGCTGGGGTACCCCAAGCATGTGCAGACATGATGCCCAGCCAGAAAAATTCCCATTTCTCACTTCTGTTGGGATTAGGCAGCTCATGATAGTGGAGTGGAGCAGCAATCCCGTGGGATGCCTTCGTTAGGTCAATGATCTTCGTTTCACTGCACACCTCCACACTGGCAGCTCCCAGGGAAGGAGCCAGGGCAGGGGCATCCCAAAATCAGGGAGTTGGGGTTTTCAAAATAGGTGCTCAGAGGGTTGGCTGATGCCACAGGTGGCACTGGAGCGTCTGGACCCAGCACACCCAGCTTCGCCACTGACCAAGCAGCCAGGCCAGGCAGGGACTGGGAATGTACCAGCTGGTGAAATATTTTGGAGAACTATTCCCCCAAGGATAAGTCATGGCAGCTGGCTTGCTGGCAGAGCAGGGAAAAGCCCTTGTTTTAGCCTCCTCCAGGCTGAAGACTCCCAAAAAAGCACTTTGCATGCTCCAGAGGATGCTGCTGCCAGCTCGTTATAACCTTGAACTCCTTTAAAAGCAAATTTGGACCCTCATTCTGGTCCCAGTTCCCGCCCAAACAGGCTGACTGCATCTTCCCAAGGCTGTCCAGCATCTGGTGGTGCAGCATAGTCCATCTGGAAAAGGGGGATTAGGATGCCCTGCTCATGGAGTGCTCAGTCCTGTCCCAGGGGAATAGAGAGGGGGAAAGGGAGGGGGCAAAACAGGAAAAGAGAGGAAAAATGGTGGGGGGAAAGAGTGGAGAGGGGAGTACAAAGGAGAGGAAAAAAGAGATTGAGGGAAGTGTGGGAAAAGAGAGTGGGGAAGAGAAGGGAAAAATGAGGTGGAAGACAGACTTGGGAGAAATGAGAAAATAGGAAAACAGAGACTGGAGAATGGAAAAATCAGAGAGGGAAAGGAGAGAGAAAAGAGAGGAGAAAGGAGGGGATAAAGGAGAAAAGAGAGGAAAAATGAGGGGAGGAGGAAGAGAAAGTAAAAGAGAGGAGTACAACAAGAGAGGGGAGAAAAAGGGGACGGGAAGAGAAAGGGGGAAAGGAAGGTAAGAAAAAAGTGGAAAAAAAAAAGAGGAGAAAAATGAAACTGAATAGAGAAAAGGGGGACGGGGGGGAGGAAAAAAAAAGGGGGGGGGGGGGGGAAAAAAAAAAAGATGAAAAAAGAGCCTGTCCTGCAGATTTCAGACCTGCAGCATCCCATCTGTGGTTAAAGAACACCGATGCTATTCTCTAAGGGCCAAAGAGGGGCCAAGCGAGTGGGTTTCAAGTGACTCTGGCAGGTTGGGGTTTCTCCCTGCAAGATTTTGGGAGTGGACAGGGACCCTGCCCCAGCCAAGCTCAGAAATTCCCCCTCCACAGCCCAAGAACTCCCCAACAAGAGCCGGGCAGGCAGAGAAGGACAGATGGATGGACAGGCAGAGGGACAAGCGGATGGACAGACAGACAGACAGCAGAGGGAGCCTCAGGCCGAGCAGTGTGCAGACGCATCCTCAGCACATCCCACTTTGCTGACCCCCATCACGGTGACGCCCCATCCTGGTGGTCATTCCAGCCAACAGAGGTCCCTGAGGTCTGAGCAGAGAGCACAGGTGGGGGGCTGTCACCTGCAGCCTCCTTCCTCCCGCTGCTCACACCTCCAGGGAGGGCCTCACAAACTACTGGGGGACACTGGGGTTCAGACTCTGAGCCCCAAAAGATGAAGTGCAGCTGCAGAAAAGGTTTTAATGCCGAGAGATTGAGCCACGGAGGGAAAGACACCCCCCTCCCCAGGGCACATCAGTCTGGAGACAGAGAGGGATGGAGGTCACA
>VXBX01001080.1:173658-185143 GCA_013400415.1 Scytalopus superciliaris
AGATGTTTTCTTGAAAAAAAAAGGGTAAAAAAAAAAAAAAAAAAACCCACACAAAAAAGCCCAGCAGGAATGCCTGAAGGGGAGGATTAGAGAGAATAGGGCCATTTCTCAGCAAAGACTATGGCAACGTAAATAGAAAAGTAACATTACGCTCAAGACAGGGGCCCTTTCCCTTTGCTCCTGCCCTACAATGCCACTATTGTTTTGCTGACAACTGGTAATTATCCCAAGCTGCACACACTGGTATTCCCACCCTTTAACCGGGAGGGATTTTGCTGCCGACGACCCTCTGACACCAGCAAAAATTCACATACCAGAGGGTTCAAAGGGGGGGCGGGCTGGAAAGGCTGGGCGAGCCTCACCGGTACGTCATTCACAGAATCCCAGAGCTGCTGGGGTTGGAAGACACCTCTGGAGATCATCAAACCCAACCCCCCTGCTAAAGCAGGTTCACCTGGAGCAAGTTGCACAGGATCATATCTAGGTGGGTTTTGAGTCTCTTCAGACAAGGAAACCTCAGACCCCCTTCCAGTGCCTAAAGGGGCTCCAAGAGAGCTGGAAAGGGACTTTGGACAAGGGGGAATGGCTTCCCACTGACAAGGTTAGATGGGATATTGGGAAGAAATTCTTCTCTGTGAGGGTGAGGCCCTGGCACAGGTTGGGCAGAGGAGCTGTGGCGGCCCCATCCCTGGGAGTGTCCAAGACCAGGCTGGATGGGGCTTGGAGCAACCTGGGCTAGTGGAAGGTGTCCCTGCCCAGGGATGGTTTTGATGGTCCCTTACAACCTAAACCATACCATGATTGGACAACTTTCTGTGATTTGGGACAGTTTTATTCCCGATGGCCACACCCGGAGTTCAAGGTGCCTCAAAAAGCAGGGGGTCTTTCTCCTCATCCCCAGTGGGGTGATACCCATCACCACCCCAGAAGAAAAAATATTCACCTCACAGATATCCAAATATCCAAGTCTAAGCAGTGACTCCTTTATGACAAAAAAAAAAAAAAACCAATCACACAGAGGCAGCGTTTTCCTTCCCTCTTTAAAAGCTCTGGGGACCCCAGACCCTCGAGGCAGCTGCTGTCCTACTGCAAGTGGATGGGGAAGAGTCAAATCCATCATTTCTCATTTATGGGATGGAGGAGTCACAGTCCCAACATTCCATGCCTAACAAGAGGCCAGCCTGGTGCCGGCCCCAGCTCAGATAAGGTGATAAAAAACCCTGGAAATGCCTTCAAGATGGATTAAAACATTCCCATGGTCAAAATATAGATTTTTTTTTAATTTTGCAGGCTGGTGCACGAGCGAGAAAGCTGAGAGAAATGGCAAAAAATTGCCTTTTTTTTTTTCCTGCCACAGGCTGCAGCAGCACAGCCAAGGTTAGAGCAAGGCAGAGGACGCAGGCACCCAGCTACGAGCACCACAAGCAGCTGCTCTGGGATTTATTTATTTTTGTTGTTGTTATTTTATTTTCTTCTGCGTTTTAATTACATGATTGCAGAGGTTTCTTCCTAACAGGAAAGCTGGAAACCAGTTTTTCCTGCAGCAAAGCCAATTCCACAAATGCTAGCAGTGACCTGTGAAGATGGGGGAAAAAAAAAGCCCCATAAATCAGCGCAGCAACATCTTCCCTTCCTCACAGCATCACCTGCCTATGTCACTGGGCTGGGATTTTATTTATTGTTTTAAGCACCCAAGAGAAAATAAAATGCTCCTAAAACCCCACTTAACCCATCCCAGCTGCAGGGGGGGAAGAAAACTCTCACATAGGCAGGAGCTACACTACGGGACTCTGGGCAAGCTTCAGCCTGTCTCCACGGCTCCCAGCTGGGATTCGAGGGAATGAAACCCCCCCTTCTCCCAGCCCCGGAGCCTCGCCAGCTCCTCGCCTAATTAAAGCGTGTGGCTGCTTGCAGGGCGGAAAAGCCGGAGCACCAAGGCTCCGGTGCCTCTGGAGTGAGCCCTGCCACCGGAGCAGCACCGTGCCTGGAAGGATGCTGGAGCCTGGAGGAGCTGCTGGGGTTGCACCAGGAACCAGCCAGTCCCAGCTCCTCTCCATCAGAGAGGCAAAGATTAAACCCAGATTTTGCTCTGCAAACCACTTTTGGTTGCTTTGCACCCCACATTTCGGGATATCAGAGCTCAGTGGGATGGGGGGGAATAGCAAGGATGGGATGAAAGCTTGCAGGAATCGTGGGAGAAATGCTGGCTGGCCACTGCACAAGGAAAAGAGGGCAGGAGAAAGGCCGGAAAGGGGCCACTGAGAAAGCAGAGGAAAGGCTTAAAAAGATTAAAAAGGGACAATGCTATCAGGCAGCTACCCCATGGCCCCATGCCATGGATGCAGGGGGCTCCGACTGCCGGCTCCGGATGCACGGCACCCACTGAGGAAACACCCATAGGATGTCTGGGTGCTGAACTCTGGCACCAGCTCTGCCCCTGAACCTGCACACAGGTGGTCAAGTACCACCAGTAACACCTGGAAGCAAAATGGGGTCATCAAGAGATCGAGCAGCAACTGTGAGACAAAAAGATTAAAGAGCAAAATGAAGGAAATGGGAAATATTTTCCCTCCCAACCCAAGCAGACGGGTTTTTACTGGTGTTCCAGCTGGACTGGTTCATCCTGAAGCCAGAGGGATGCCAGAGGTTAACAGCTATCCCTGCACAGTGACTGTGCCAGCAGGAGTGGTGGGATGTCCTGGGAGACCCGAGCATTGGGAAGCAAGGGATGTACTGGGAGATGCAAGCATTGGGATGCAGGGGATGTACTGGGAGACCTGAGCACTGGAATGCAAGCAATATACTGAGACCAGAGTGCTGGGATACAGAGTATGTACCAGGGGACCTGAGTACTGGTATGCAGAGGATGGACTGGGAGACCTGAGTGTTGGGGTACAGGGGATTTACTGGGAGACCTGAGGGTTGGGATGCAGGGTATGTTCTGGGAGAGCCATTTCCACCATGAGAGTCAGATTTACAGTGGCATGAGTTGTACCGAGGTCCTGGTGTGGTCACGGTAGAGCTGGTACAACCAGGCAGGCTGGGCCTGGCCATGGAGCATCCTACCCCAGTGTGGTCCCCAAACCAGGCCTGGTGTCCATCTTGCGGCAGAGATGCTTCACTACTGGCCCACCCACCCCTGGCATGGATGCAGACCAGATAAATCTTCCGTAAACCTGTCTCATCAACTTTATCCTAAATTTCCCTGCTGCTGGACTGATGTTAACCACCAGGAGCTGCTGGCAGAGCCCGGGGCAGGCGCAGGGAGCAGGTCCGGGAGCCCAGCCCACCTCTCCCTGCTGCCCGGCCATGCGGAGCAAGACACATCCGGACCACCGGCCTGGGATGGAGCGGGATCCAGCCAATGTCCGCCTTACACCACAGCATTAATCCCGTTGCTAGGACACCTGCGGGCGAAGAAATACAACACTTGTCGGATTAGCGTCTAGACGGGCTGACCTTTCCCTTCGCTGGCGAGGTGGAACCGGGTGAAAATCAGGCCCTATTGGCTAAAAGGAGGGGTTTTATCATTGTTTTGGTGTTGGTTTTTCCTTTTCCAGATGGGAGCCAAGGAGGGAGGGACATCACTGTCACTGAAAGAGTCATTTCACTACCTGCTGCCGGAGAGAGATGTGCAGGAGACGGACCTGGGGCTTGCAACCTGCTGCCAAGCCTGGGCTTTGCCCAGCAACTCGGCTGACAAAAGAGCCTTTCATGAGAGGGGACAATGTCAACCCTGCAATTAGCAGGGGAAAAGAAAAAAGAGCCGAAAGAAGATTATTACCTCCAGCAGTTGCCTCTGGGGGCCCCTCTCCAACAGTTTCCTTAACTCTTTTGGCTGAGCCCAAGGAGAAGGTGAGGAAGGAGCCACCAACATCAGCAGTGGCTGGCTGGATCCAGGGTGGCACCCAGCCTCGCAGGATTTCATGAGAAGACCCATGCCCTTGGGTGTCCTGTAATTCAAAGGGAAGCAGGACCACCACCCTGTTGCATCCTGGCTGGAAGGAAACCATATCTTCATCCAGCCCAGCATTGTGAGAGTCCCGGAGGGATCAGGCACTGACCTCAGCAACCACTTCCTCGCTCAAGCCATCGTGATGGAGAGCCCAGCCCAGCCCACTGGGTCTCACACAGGAGGATGGGGGATGTTGGGACTCCCCCACACCCTCCACCTTCATGGCCTGACATCTCCACCTCCACAAAAACGATGCAATCACTTGTTGAAATAAAAACCCACATGCTTTTATCAGACGATTACCCTACCAGGCATCTTTTCCCCCAAAGAAATCCAGGAAAAGGTCACCTGAGTGACAGCGGCTCACCCTGATGGTGCCACTCTCCTCTATCCCAAGCCATCCCTGCAAAAAGCAATCCAGAGAGCACATCCCTGACCTGGTCTCCAGCTTCCAGAGCCTTTGGCAGGCAAGAGATGAGCCTGACCATGGTCACAGGGTGGGGACACGTGGGGACAGCTCACCTGTCTCCCAGGAGATGCTCTGTGAGCACTGCTTTCCAGGCTTCCAGGTGAAGTGGCACAGGTACCTGTTCCTGGGGAGCCAGTCAAGGCTACCCCACATCCCAAGGATGCCCTTGAGGGCTGGGGCACTGTGCTTGTGTCCATGAAGAGATTTAACAGCAAGCTCCAGGTGCAGAGGTCCCCAGAGCAGCTGCAGAAGTAACAACTGGTTAATCAAATCCTGCGTGACATCTGAGCTACCTGGTCCAGTGGAAGGTGTCCTGCCCATGACAGGGGGTTGGAATGAGATGAGCTTTGAGGTCCCTTCCAACCCAAACACTTCTATGAATCTACAGTAAGAGCCAAAAATCACATGTGTGCTGCTGCCACATGCCTCCCTTCATCCACAATGCCAGGGGCTGGGACTTTCTCCCACTCCCTGATATTCAAGAGGATTTAGCACCAGCTGAAACCATTGCAGGTTTCTTCTCCACCACGTCCCACCCATCAGAGCCCCTCCTGAGTCCCAGCTCTCAGCAGGACAGGGCACATCAAACCCTTCTGCTGTCTGGGGAGATGTTGGCACCAGTAGAAGGGTAACACGGGTCTCTGTGTCACCCACAGGTCCTGGGTCTGGCCAAGCCCATCCCCTTGAAGGGACAGTAACTATTGCCACCCCATTGTGAGAATGGTTTTGGGAGTGGGGTGGAGGTCCTAGGGGGTCTCCCTATGACCCAGGGAGATGACGCCATGCTGGGGTTTGGCAAGGACTCTCAGAAGTGACAGCCACCCATAGACCAGGCTGGCCAGGAGTGTTCACCACCAGGTGAGCCCAGGGTCTCTATCCACACCCAGCAGGAGCTGAGAGTTCCCCAGGACAGGGGTCCTGGCCTCTCTGGAAAGCATTTTGATTACCACAGGGGAAGGACTAGGCTGCAAAGGTGCCTTCCCACCATGCCACAAGTGAGCACTGCCAGCTTATCTGGGGTTATCAGAGAGGTGCTGTTTATCCAAGAGTCAACAATCTCCAACTCAATTAATTTACAGACTAACGAGGAGGGTGGAAAAGAATAAATTTGTTTGATCACAGTGTTTCCCAGAGGGAAAGCAGGTGGCTAACTTGGGAATTAGAAACTCAGAGATAGTTTCAAGGGCCATTGCGCTGTTGGAGGTTTATGACAGTGGGAAGAGCATGGGGATAGTGATGCTGGATTCCAGGTGCCCTGGCTCCTATTCCCACCCCAGGCTGTTCAAGCAGCCTCCCACAACCTGAGGACAGGGTCAGAGGAACAGCCAGATCTTCCAGTCCCTGGGGAGGAAGAAATCAGCAAATTGAGCTTGGGAATAAAATAAAAGTACCATAAAATCCATTAATGACCAATTTCCATCTTAGAAAAGTCGATGCCAAGAAAAGCAATAAAAATTCCACAAAAGCAACCTCTTTAAGTGGAGACCAGCAGACCCGGGATGTTCCGGACCAGATGTTGCTTGCTGAGAAAGGCCCCAGCGCAGGGAACACTCCTGCCAAACAGCACTGCTGGCCAAAGCCAGGAGCACAGCAAGTCTCTGGAGCCTTGTCCTTGGAGCAGCCCCACCCCATAGCCCTGAGGGGTGTCGGGTGTCCTGCTCCACTCCCAGCCCTTTTTAAGGAGGTTCCCATCTTTAGTCAATGGGAAGCACACCTTCATCCGCAAAGGGTTTAACCACGCTCACACTTCAAGGGCTCCAAATCCATATTAAGGCAAGGCTGGGGCCCCCATTAGCTTTACAAATTTCCAAACCATTTTCTAACCCTGTTCAGCTCCTTGTGCTTCAATTATATATTTGGCAACAAGCTCTCCAGAATAATCAAGTCCAATATTAAAAGCCAAAAAGCCACACACGTGCTGCTACCACATTCCTTCCTCCATCCACAAAGCCAGGGACTTGCTCCCACTCCTCAGTATTTCAGGGGATTTAGTACCAGCTGAAATCACTGCAAGTTTCTTTTATGCCACCTCCTACCCATCAGTGTCTCCCCTGAGCCCCAGCTCTGAGCAGGACAGTGCACATCCTCCTGAGGGCAGCAGCAGTGCTGCTCCACACACATCATGAGGATGAAGAATGTGGCTGGAGGACAGGAAAGTCAGTGAGGGCATCCCAAAGCTGGCAGAGAGGAATCTGACTGATGGGTGGGGTGAGGTGAAGCCCATCTATTGCAGGTCACAGAATAGTTCAGACTGGAAAAGGATCTTATAGCTCATCTTGTTCCACCCCCTGCAGCGACACCTTCCACTAGCCCAGGTTGCTCCAAGCCCTTTCCAACCTGGCCTTGAACTCTTCCAGGGATGGGGCAGCCACAGCTTCTCTGGGCAACCTGTGGCACCACTCTCACAGGGAAGAATTTCTTCCTAATGTCCAAGATGCTGCCCCCAGGCTGCACACACAGTCAGAGAAACACAGGACGCTCTTGGAAAGGATTTATCTCCAATGCTTCCCCGAATGTCATCAGATATGCTGGAAGATCATTAAAATGTTTTATTAATCTCATACCTCTGGGCTGCTGATATACATCGATACTTAATCCCAGATGTCTCCTTCAGTGCTTTGAACTCTCTAGTGAAATGCCAGAATTAATTCTTTTCTTGGTAAACTATCGGAGTTTGGAAGAGACACAGTGCACTTGCTGGGACCGTTATTCCAGAGCTTAGAGCACCACCCCTAACAGTCACCATGGACAAGAGCGATGCAGGAGAGAAGCCTGTGTCTCTGTCACAGAATGGTTTAGGTTGGAAGGGACTTTAAAGCTCATCTCATTCAACCTCCTGCCATGGGCAGTGACACCTTCCACTAGCCCAGGTTGCTCCAAGCCCCATCCAACCTGGCCTTGGACACTCCCAGGGATGGGGCAGCTTCTCTGGACGGCCTGTGCAAGTGTCTCCCCACCCTCACAGGGAAGGATGTCCCATCTAACCCTGCCCACTTGTCAGTGGGAAGCCATTCTTCCTGACACTCCATGCCTGTGTAAAAAGTCCCTGTCACTCTTTTTTCATAAAAGGATGCAGCCTTGGATCAGTTCTCACCCTCTGCTCCATATGCTCCCATTTCCTTAAAAAGAAGTGGTGACATCCCCCCACTAGAGCAGAGTCTGTTTCCCAGCAGCACATTTATCTGGTCAGGGATTTTTTTAAGCCATGCAATGACGTTTGAAGCAGGATTGCAAAATGTTTTCTCCAAGGGCTTGGATTTGCTATTTAGCAGCACCCAAACTGTGTCACCATAAACACTGGAAGAAGTTAGTCCAGCTGCAGGCCAAAATAAATAGGGAGCAATGTCACTAAGAGGCTGCTATTCAGAGCCAAAAAAGCCCACTTCCCCACAATCTGGGAGTGTATGGGCAGGGTTTTCCAGTGGCCACAAGGAAAAGCAGCTCAGCTCTCCATTCCTTCAGGGACTTGCACCAGTGGGGAGGGAGCTCCCAGGCACACAGCCATGCAGGGCCAGGACACACCACATGGAAACCTAAAATCGAGTCAGAGCTCTGGGAGAATGGATGTTGCAGATGGGCCAAGTCCAGGTACAGAGCTGGAAAAATACTGGGAAAATTAGGATTAGGGCTTGAAAAGGGTTGCATGCACCAAGCATAACAAAATCCTGCCCGGCGGCGCAGCCACTCTGCAGGAATATTTAGTCTCTTTTCAAACCCAGTTTCCAGGCCAAAAGTGCCATCCAAGCAGGGCCACTTCATCTCTGCTACTGCCTCCTCGGGACAGGGATGGGATCCACCTGCCAGAGGACGATGAAGCAGGAGCCCAGAGGTGCTGCAAGGGAGATGTCCACAGCCTTGGCTCCTTCCAGCTGCCGCCCGGGGCAGCTCCCCCTCCCCAGCAGCTCCCAAGGCACAGAGCCTGTGCGGCGGCACAGATAAGCTTTTGCAAACAGAAGTCCTGCCAGCTGATAAGGAGATGAAGAGCCTGCAGAGCTTCTGGAGCACAGCATCCTCCCCAGTTCCTCCAGCTCATCCCCAGAGCCCTGGCAATCAAAGAATGCTGTCGGAGCTGAGAGGTGCCAACCCTCTCCAAGCCAAACCTGTGATGCCAGGTGTTGCCTGCAGCCATTCTCCACAGCTCTTCCCCTAGTCTAGCAAAGAAATTCCTCAGATGACCGTCAGGAAAGCTCCCATCCACCTGTCAAAACCCCCCAGCCACCAATGCCAGAGCTGTTGTGTCACAGGCTGTAAATTGCTGAAGGCACATGTTTGTGAGGAATCCCAGCCATCAGGACCCAGGACCCACAATCCATTGTCGATGGAAATAAAATCAGGAATGAGCCTCTCCACAGGCAGCAAGTGCCTCCAGCACCTGCTGTCTACAGCACAAGAAGGCTGTTTGAATTCCCAGGTGCTGTCTTGCACCCTCAGCAGCAGCAGAGCTGGATGTACTGACTCATCCCAGCTCCAAACTGATACACAGAAAGTCAGTGCAAGAGAAGATCACAGAATCGTGGAATTATTACATTTGGAAAAGACCTCCAAGAACACCAAAACCAAACATTAAACCAGCACAGCCAGTTCTACCACTAAACCACGTTGCCAAGAGCCACATCCACACACTTCCAGGAATGGTGATTCCATCACTTCCCTGGACAGGCTGTTCCACTGCTTAGCCACCTCTGCCACCAGACTGGGGACCCTGGCCAGCTTCCCCCACTGGCGGGAATCCCCCATCTCCAGGGATTGCCCTGCTGGGAATGGGGTTTTCCCCAGCATCTGACCCAGCCCACGCATGGGTGACACCCACAGGGGACAAAAGGGGACACTCCGTGATTCTTCCCACGTTCTCCAAACTGGACCCACAGCAGCATCCCTGCAGCATCCTTATGGCTACATGCCCTTTCTGAGGAATCCCAGATACTCATTGATAAGAGGCAAGCCCAGTTTGGGGCAGCTAAGCCCCCAAATTTGCAAGGCAGGCAGATAAACAGAAAGGTTATCTCCATGCCAGGACAGCCTTCGGAGCAAACATTCCCCAGGAGCCATCACAAAGGCGGGCTGGCAGAACAGGCCCTGCAGTCCTTGGACATTGAACCAAGGGAAGGGGAAAAAGAAAAAAAGCAAAGGAAGAAAAAAAAGCCACACCAACCTGCTGAATTCCTTTAAAACCCGATCCACAGCCTGCCTTTGGGAGCCAGCCAAGTCAGCTGGGTGAAACGGGCACCTCCCTGCCAGTGGTGACCGGCGCCGGCCACGCTCCCCCCGCGCTCAAACACCCTGTGAAACCTCCTGGGGTCCCCCAGAGTGGCTGCTCAAAGGTGGGGGGAATGTACCTTCAGCTCAGCAAAGGGTCCTGGCCAGCTCTGAGTGTCCAAGGGGGCAAGGATGATGATGGAGAGGGGGTGGGAAGGGCTTGGATAACTCTGGGTAAGCACTGTTAAACCAGCTCCTGGCCCTCCAGCTCAGCTTGGCCGCACTGGACAGTCTCCAGGGACCCAAAATAGCCAATTCAGGATTTCACATGGGAACAATGTTCCCATCTCTGCAGATCTCCAAGGCGAGCTTTGTTCCCGCAGGGAGGCACCCATGCCACCAAAAGCAGCATCATAAATTCAGCCTGGGGCATTTGGAGAGAATCTCTCAGTATTCCCAGACATGCTCTGGAAGTGTTGGGCATCCCTGCTGCCCCAGCCGGCCTCTTGCCCTTCACAGTGTGACCCAGCTACCCACGGAGCAGTGCCAGAGCTGTTCCTAGAAGACACAAAGCCTTGCTCCAGTAAATAAGCCACTGACTTAACAGCCGACTTCCAGCTTGCCTGTACCTGGGGACACCACCGACTGACACGCTGTGCCAGCCTGTGATGACAGAGAGGGACACAAATGATGCCTCTTAATGTGGCGGCACAAGCCAAAGACAACCAGGCCACTACCCTGGAGAAAATGTACCCTATCCTGGTTTTTGGATCATGGCTTGCAGCTCAGCTGCTTTGGGAAAGGGAGTTCCTGGGATACGAGTGGGGGCTCCCTGTGTCAGCCGTGGCTGTTCCCGCCTCCGGGCACTGGGCACGCATCCAGAGACCGGCTGAGAAGGGGAGGAGGGCTTTCATCCCCGCCTGGCAGCCGGGAGGAAGCTTCCCTGACGGGGAGGTAAAGTTCACCAGAAAACCAGGCAGTGGGAGAACCGGCTCGTGTGCCTCGTGGGGAAAGAAGGGCTGGAAAGCTGAGTCAGCACTGAATTCCCCTCTCCCGGGGCACCAGCAGCTTGCGACCTGGGATGTTTCACGGAGCCCCGAAGGCAGGGAAAAGCCCGCAATGGTACGAGGTGTTGCATCCCCAGGGCACACACTCGAGGCTTCCGACCACTCAAAACACTTCCAAGGACAGGCAGCCACAGCGAGGACTTGTGGAGAAACCGCTAACACATGGAGCACGGCCACTTTGGGGCAACGCCATCTCCTCTATCTCGCAGCCAGCACGGACCAGATAAATCACTCTCGTTCCAGGGAACTGCAGCCAGGGATTTCCCCTAGCATCCTTCGCCGTTGAT
This sequence comes from Scytalopus superciliaris, assembly GCA_013400415.1. Taxonomy (NCBI): domain Eukaryota; kingdom Metazoa; phylum Chordata; class Aves; order Passeriformes; family Rhinocryptidae; genus Scytalopus; species Scytalopus superciliaris. The sequence goes on from VXBX01001080.1 coordinate 184,633, forward strand.
GGGATGGGGCACACGGAATCTCCACCCTCAGCAACCATGAGGCCGTTGCAGGGGTACGTGGGGGGATCACCCCGAGCTTTGGGAACCAGGACTGGGCACAGCATTTGGCCCGAGGGGAGACTCCACTCCCCATTCCTGCTGAGGAGCGCATCCCAGGGGATGGGGGAGGACACGGAGGGAGCGTGGGACCCCGGGCACAGCGAGAGGGACCTCCCTCCCTCCCTCCCTCCCCAGCATCCCGCAGCATCCCGCGCACGTTACCCGGCTCCTTGAAAGCGGCGGGGACCAGCAGGACAAAGAGCCCCAGCAGCAGCCGCGGCGGGGGGTACCTGCGGGAAGGCGAGACAGAGGTTACCCATCCTCCCGCCGAACCCAGGGCGCCCTCCGACCCGCGGATCCCCCCACGGTTACACGGGGGACCCCCAGGTCCGGAGGCTGCAGGGTCCAGGTCCCCTCCTGTCCCGGGGCACCGCGGTTCCCACGCTGCCGGCGCCCCCCACCCCAGCGGCTC
>VXBX01001080.1:185224-195662 GCA_013400415.1 Scytalopus superciliaris
GGCCCGCCCCGGGCGGGTGAGCCGGGGCCGGGGCTCAGCCCGCCCCCAGACCCCGATCCCGGAGTTTGTACGGCCTCTGGTCTCCTGCAGCCGGGAGGGAGTCGGGGACACACCCCCCACACACACACTCCCCCCCGGGGATGGGTGTGCTGGAGGGGCACAGCTTGGCTCCCCGAGGAGCATCCCTCCCCAGGAGCATCCCTCCCTGAGGAGCATCCCGCCTCTCCCCGGGGCGCCGGGGAGCACCGGCACCCCCAAAGGGCACCCGCCGCCCGCAGGACCTGTCCTGGCACCTCCTGCTTCAGCAAGCCCGTGGGACAGGTCTGGTCTTGAAGGACGAAGTGAATCAGCCAGCTGAACTCATTCCCTCGCCAAGCAGTTATCCGAACCCTTGGGGCACGGAGCAGGGCCGGGTGCTCCCAGCACGGCCACCCCGTATCCTCCCTTCCTGGCCCTTCACTTCCCCTTCACTGTGTGTGGGGGGCTTGGGAGCTACACGATCCTCCCTCCTTCAGTTTACCATGAACCAAGCCCATCCTGGCAGGAAGGGCAGTCGGGGGGACCCTGGGCACCCTCCCGGGTCAGCCCTTGCTGGGGGCTGCAATGCCAGACCCAGGGTGGCAGCGCACCTCACCTCGCCTTTCTTGTGCCGGGAAAGTAGTTAAAGGTCGGGCTGCTGCCCACTTTAATCTCCTCCCTGTACCCCAGCTTTCATCTCCCTCCAGCCCCAGGCCAGCGATTATCCCGGCAGGATAATCCCCACAAAACCTGCCGCCACACCTTGCTTTGTCTTCCGCAGTATTTTAGTGCCCCCAGGCATCAGAAAGCTTCTGAAATCCAAGCCTTGGAAACTTCCAAGGGATCTAGAAGTGATTCACTAATGATGGCAGAGGCATGTTTAGTCTAAGCCGGGGTTTGGATCTAGCAGGACAAACCATGACATCCAAGCTGCTCGACTCCGCGCTCACAGAGGTGCACACTGTCGCTATCTGAAATTTGGCTATAAATCCTTTAACAGCACCACGAGCCAAAGGCACCCCCTCGGCACGACCCCAGGCTGGGGGCAATGAATAGAGACACCAAAGCTGCCTCTTGTTTGGCTGCAGAATGATTTCACGAGGTCGGGACTCTTAAATTTATGCTTTCCCAGCTAGACGCTGAGTGATTTACCACCCCTTTCTTCTCCCGCAGCTGGATTCCTTCCCTCCAGGTAGGTGTTGGAGTACCTGAGCTGCACAAAAGGCAACACGTGGCAGCTCTGAGTCACCGGGCTGCCGTCCTGTGCAGGGTTTTTGGAGGGATGCATGTGCTGCAGGGCCTGGAGAGTGTGGAACAAGGAGGAGAGTCCTGGAGCAAGGATGGTGGTTGGAAAGAATCACCTTGAAAATGGAAAATGATCCTGCCTGATAGCAGAGGTTTCTTCTTTTAATGGGTTAGATAAATGCTCCGGTGGTGGGGTGGGAGAGCTCGTGGGCAGCTCTGGGAAGGCTGCTGCAGGCACTGCTTTAACTCCACCAGGAAATTCTGATCCTTCCTAGGGTTATCAGCACTGCCAGGGCCTGGAGGTGCAAACCTGGTCAGGGTTACACTGACCGCCTGCCAGGACCTTCCCACACACCAAGCACAGCAATGCTATGGCTGGGTGCAGGTGAATGTGAAACTGTATCACATCCCAGACTTCCTCCTTGCTGCACCTCTGGACTCCCCAGCCTGGCCATGCTCTCCTGTCTCCCACTGTGCTTGTTCACTGGGATAGGTTCAAACACATCACCTTTTGCCACCCTCCAGTCTCCCCGGTGCCTGTGCACAGGTCTCAGCCCTGGTGCTGTCCCCACTGCTGTGGCCTATGGTCCCCTTCATGCAAAGCCTGGATGACACCAGGGCAGTTTCCCATCATAAAATTTCCTCCTGCTGCGCTTTAAAGTCCGAGAGCCACAAAGGACAAATAATGAGGCTCGTCTTTTCCCAAGCAAACAAACACTGCCCGCTGTGGGAGGGGGGACACACACGCTGCCAGGGAGGCAGCTCTTTCGAAAGCCGACCAAATGGAAACCAGCGGTGCTCCAATGGTGGCTCAGCAGCTCACAGCCCAGAATTCCCGAGCCCCAGCCAAAAAGGCCCTCCTACCCTGCAGGCTTCCAGCTCCAGCAAAGCTTTGACATTTTTCATGTCTGTGTGGCTCCTCCAGCGTCCTACTGTCCCCCCCTCCCTGTGCCTGTCTCCCACCTGCATGTCATGGCTGGTGGTCCCAATGCTACTGGGTGGCCCTAGGCAGGGGCACCCTGGTGTGGGGACAAGAGGGCTGCCCCAGCTCCCAACACAGTCCCTGCCAGTTCAGCAACTGGGACAGCAGGGCCACCAAAAAGTGTCACCCTGGCAGCCCTGTGGGACACTGGCCTGTTTTTGCCTGCCTGTGGGCAGAAAGGAGGGCATGCCCCTGGCAGTGGCTCTGAGGCTGGCACGCATAGCCAGCATCCATGTCCTCCTCCCAAATTGGCTTTGGCATGGTGGCTGGGAAGGGCAGTGTGTCCCCAGGCTGCTGGGTTGCCCAAGGAGCTGTGACCCATGTGCCGTGGGAGCAGTGGGAGAGCCAGCAAGCACCATGAGTTGTCACCAGTGCCAAAAAATGTGGCTTGTGCACAGTTGCCATGAGATGCTCCTGTGACCTGCTCAGTCCTTCTGCCACGATGCTTAGTGAGGAGGCTGGGGAGCAGTGGGAGAAGGAGGAATTGGGTCAGGGGGGCAATAAAGGACAAGAAGCCAGAGGACAATATTTGGCAAGGGTCCCTGCAGAGAAACAAAGGCTGAAGCAGGCAGAGAGAGCAGAAAACCACTGACAGGCAGGGCTGTCCCATCTGTGCCAGTCCCCAAGCGGACTCTGTGGCTGGTCCTGCCACTTTGATGTGCCATTTGTCTGTGTGAAAGCCACCTCCTCCCAACTGCAGCCCCTGGGTGTGAGTGCTCAGGAACACTGGGACTAGCTGGTTTTGCATCTCCCTCCCACATCTGTTGCTCTGGCTCAGCAGTCTGTGTCTGCTGATGGCCCAGGACCTGCCAGGATTGCAGCAGAAGAGCTGGTCCAAGAGGGATGTCTGCTGGAAAGGGCAGTACCAGGCCCCGCCTTCAGCTGCAAGGATCTGGCAAGCGATGGTGGGAAAACCATCGCTCCTTTCCAGAGGTGGAGCATGCACAGCCACTAAGGTGGGCGTTTGGGAAGGACCCAAGGAGCATAGGCAGGGAGTGGGAAATCCAGATATTTCCCCAATAAGGAAAGCTGTCAAGCACAAGAGCTTGGCCAAGTGAGGAACATGTTACCTGCCCACATAGGCAGGGGATGAACTAAGCCAGGCTGGGGTGTTGGAGGCCGGGAGAGGGGCAGCACTGTGACTGGTCCCAGCAGCCAGGTCTGGTGGACACATTAATGGGGGGCTGCAGAGAGCAGGAGGTGTTACGGGGGTGACTGGAGGCCTGGCCAGTAGCAGAAACACTCTAGGATCTGGAGCCCACCTGCATCCCTTCCGTGGCTGTGAGGAGGATGGGACAGTGCTGAGGCTCAGCAGGGAAGGGAGCTGGGGCCAGGGAACCACAGCGCCATCACCACAACATCAACTCCTGCCTCAGCAGGGGCAGGAGAGACTTCCAGTAGCACAGTCCACAGCCCAGAGCCCTGCATAGAGAGCTGGGTGGGCAGAGGACCCCAGCCCCAGCCACCTCTCGGAGTGGCTGCCCCTCTCCCTGGGCCACAAGCTGTGGTGAGCTCTCCTGTGGAGCAGTCATGACATGACAGAGATAGACTGGCGTGTTCTCAGGCTGGACATTGGCAATAAAAGAGCCGAGAGAGAAGGGCAAGCGGGAGCGTTGGCTGCAGAGCCAGCAGACACACAGCCACGGAGTCAGCAGAGGCAGAGCCAGGAGCTCACCCCTACGCACAGTAACCTCCTCCCCGGGGGAGGATGAGGGAGAGGAAAGGAAGGACCCTCCTTCCTCTCACGGGGCTGAGGAGCCGCATGCAGAGTCGGCAGGGACAGAGCCAACCCCAGATCCGGAGGCCACATGCATCTTTCCTGCCCTCTGCCCGCACCCCTGGGCAGTGCCTGCTCTCTCCCACACAGCCTTCCCACCGGCCATGGGCACCTGGGAAGTCCCCGCAGCCCTCACTCCCTCCCGGCTTTCTCCGTGACTCATCCACTCCAGGGGAAAATCAATACTTCAGCGCACATCAGAGGAAGGACCGAGAGAAGCATTCCATGGGAAAGGGGATGCGGCGGATGCTTCTCGCATGCCTCATCCCAGCGGCTCGCCCTTGGGTCTCTGCCTCTTGGCTGCCTGTGGGAAATGGCACTTGTTTCCCTTCCCGCTCTGCAGTCACGCTCCGGCACTGTGAGTGAAAGGGCAGGAGGACAGAGCTCTGTAGCCACCTGAAACCTCAGTGTATCCACATCTCAGCTGCGAGGTGCAGGTCAGGTCCCCCCAAAGCTTCAGAACGACCCACTGGAGCCGGGGTGAGGAGCATCTGCAGCAATGGAGAGGATGAAGAGCCCACCCGGGAGGGGAGCATCCCCCTCTGCCCCATCCCACTGCACACCCTGCCCAAAAACCCATCCCTCTGCAGGGCTGGGACTTGCTGGGAACACCAGCTGTCCCCATCCCTGCCAAATCCAGGAAGGTTGGGAGAGCTCCCAAAACCTTCTGCGATTCCTGAGTTGCTCAGGCAAGGGAGGGGTCTTCCTCCTCCCACACTAGAACATCCTGGTTTTCAGCTCCAGCCCCTCCACATCACCCCTACAGTTAGTGGAGGTTATCCAGAGCCTCCAGGTTCTGGCTGGGGTGTGTTTTCCAGAATCTTCCTCCCCTCCATGGGCTGTGCCCCTGCCACCTCCCTGTTCGCCTCAAAAAGTGCAGTTCAATTCAAATCATCACCAATGGCCTGCCTGGGTGTGAACCAGGGCCAGCAGCCACAGAGCAAGCAAACTCACCTGGATTCCTGCTTCCTTTCGCCAGCCCTTCTACAGGGACCACTTGAAAAGCAGTTCATTTTTAACAAGAGAAAAAAAGCATATTCCTTCTCCTTCCTGCATCGACAGACAGGTGTTTGCTCGAGGGAGAGCCTTGAAATCCAGCCAGGCAAGACAAGGGCTCCAGGAGGGAGTAACAGGGCTGAGCCTGGGCTGTAATTTGGGAGAGAGCCCTGTCAGCATCTCTGTCGCCTTTGCACTGATGGGTTGTAAGTCGTGTCTGTCTCTGGCTCAGGCACAGGGAGCGGGATGTGGGTGCCAGGACACAGGTTGCAGTGCAGGGTGGTGGCCGGCTGAGGGACCAGCAGTGCCCTGGGAACGGCTGTGGCAGTGGTGGAGTGTTTTCCCTCCTGTTTTCCCTAACTGTGTGCAGTTAACACGGAGAAAACAGCCCCAAAACTAGAGGTCCTAGCATGTTCCTGATACTTCCTTGGGGATTGTCCCACCAGTTTGAAGGTTGTCATCTCTTCTTTCCCAGGCTGAACTCAGCATCTTCCCTGGAAAGGAATGATTAACCTTGACTCATCCGGGGGAAAAAAAAAAAAAAACACCAAAAAAAGAAATCAATGTCCTTTGTTCCAGTAAGACCCAAAATAGGAACTGTTCCCTCCCTGGGAAGAGGCAATTCCCAGCTCCCCACCAAGCACTGGACTGCCCCAGCCTGCTCAGCAGCTGGATACCCCAAGATTCTGTCCCAGTTCCCTGTGTTAGGCTGGACAGGCTCCCTTCCAGGGAGGGGGAATGGCCATCAGGAAGGTTTGCTCCTCTGGGCATACCCAGGCTTGAGGATTGCCATAACCACCTATGGTGGGACCTGACCATGCCCTCTGACAGTCAGTGTCCCCATCCCAGTGCTGGCTGCTTCCAAGCTGTCAAAAACATTTAGCTTGTCTCTTCAGGATAACCCCACCAGGATTTCTATTCCTATTTAAGAGCCTTTCCCACCTGTCTGGGGAAAAAAAGTGAGTGGGGATGGATGGGGGTGGGAATGCCCTCAGGGCAAAGACCTGTCATCTGCCAATCCCGTCCCTGTGCACCCTTCCCACCTCCCAGTCCCTGCAGTAGACTGGCTGAGCTGGTCACCACTGGTTTGAGCATGTTTGGGAGGACAAGCCTCCAACTTGCTTTGAGCCCTCTTGCTTCCCTACTTATATTCAACATGATGTATTTTTTTCAGCTTTCCTGTTCCTTTGGGAGACATTCTGCTCTACAGCATCCACCTTTTCCCTGTGCTCCCTGTCCTTTCCCATCAACTATGTGGGGACTTTATGGGATTGCCCTACTGGCTCTTTGCTCCATGTTTTACCAGACTTTTAATATTTTTAGCGTTTTGTTTTGGGGTTTTTTTTCTGGGATTGGCCTGGTTTTTTCCTTTTTTTGACCAGTTCTTCATTTTTAGAGCAGATTCAAAAGAAAGCATCTGTTTGTTCTCAGACTGTTTCTGGTAGAATGGCACCATGTATTGCATTAAAAATTTTATCCTTATGTCTTATCTTGTGACACTTCAATTCAGTCTACAAATGGATAGTGGAAATGTTCCCTTAATACAGCCTCCCCTAAGATTCCTAATAGCTGGTTTAGGTGTCTGGCGTTGCTGTGGGATCACATGTAGGCTTGCCCTTGCTCTGTTGCCCTAACAGAGAATCATAGAATCCCAGAATGGTTTGGGTTGGAAGGGACCTTTAAACACCATCTTGTTCCAACCCCCTGCCTTGGGGAGAGACACCTTCCACCTGACCTGGTTGCTCAGGGCCCAGTCCATCCCGACCTTGAATATTTCCAGGGTTGGAGCATTCACCGCCTCTCTGGGCACCTTGTGCCAGTGTTCTACAACTTCATCATAAAAAAATGCTCGCTTCCATCTAATCTAAATCAATGCTGTTTTAGTCATGCCAGGCTGCTCACCTGGCACTGCAGGAGGTCGGATTTGCCTTCCGTATTTAGTGCAGTTGCACTGTTTGTTTTCCTGTTGGCATTTTCAGAAGTGAACATGACCTGCGTTTCCCACCTCAGTCCCAGACCAGGTGCTCTCTTCTCCTTCCACCTGCTTCTGGTTTAAATCCCCTCTGACATTACAGTCATCAGTGCCCGCGTCATTGCCCTGTGCAAGTCCTTTGCATACCAAGAAATGCTCCAAGCCCAACCATAGCTAAACACCCACTCCCTGACCTGCTGTTTCATTCCCATCCTGAGATTCCAGCTCTCCATGTCTTCACTGGGTCTCAGCGCTGAGACTGGTGGGGTTTTCCCGGGCACCGGTGGCTGGCCAAGCAGGCTGAATGTAGCACCCTCTGATGTTCACCTACCACATGGTGTGACACCATCAGCCTCTCTGCTGCAGCTGGGTTATCTCTCTGGAGGTGTGTGAGCCAGCGAGCATCAGGGCATCTTTGTGGAGTTGTTTATAGCACACATAAAGTCACTGTCACCAGGCACCACTTCCCCCAAAGAGCCTGACCTGCTGCTTAACCCTGGTGATGAGCAAACAGGCCATTTTCTCCCAGCACTTAAAAGTTGCCTTTGGCTCGTCTTCACTTGCTCAGCAAACACCCCCAAACAGGTCAGCATTTTCTTCACAGCAAAGATATGTGAGGAATTTCTCCTAAGGCAGCTGGACTCTTTCCAAAGACCTAGAGCTGCCAAATTCCCACCCCCCCTCCTCAGCCCCCAGCAGAGAAACAAGGTGCAAAGTTGGCCCCTGAAGGCTTTCTGTTCATTTCCACTTCTGCCCCTGCTGTCTGCTGGAGGTGGTGAAGAAGGGGCTTTCTCTGCTCCCCTCCCATGCCTGTGTTGACTGCCCTGGGAAAAGGGTCGGTTCTGCCCCAGAGAGAACTTTAGGTATCAGAGCTCTCCCCAGATGCAGCAGGTAGAAAATACAGGTGTGGGTCTGTAGTTCTCTGTGCTCCCCCCATGATGCCTGGTGGGTAGTGGGCACCACTCCACTCCCAACATGCAGAGGCTCCATGGGGCTGGAGGATCTCTGGGCATTCATAGGGGATCACTACCTCCTGTGATTGATTTATTTATTTTTTAATCTCAAATTGCTTCTCCAAACTTCCTGCTATTTATGAGCAGGGCTGCTGGCTGCAGAAAGAAGGCTGCAGATCTGGGTTGTGCTGTGGGTTCACTACTTCTCTGCCTTCCACCCTCTCCTCCCCAGCCTCTCCAGGGCCCCTGGAGAAGGTGCAGCTCCCCATCCCTGCCTGGCCCCCAGCCCCTGAAATTGGCTTTTTGGCATATTGCCCCAGTACAGCTGGACACTCAACTGCTTAATTTCTCTGGCTACAATTCATGGGTAGGAAAGTTGGGGGTTTTTTCTCCTCCCATCTGCTGGGAAGGGGAAAGAGCATCTCCAGGAGATGAGACCCCTCTGTGCAATCACATTCCAAGTGCTAAGAACCCCTGAAAGCCAAGCACCCAGGAGAGCAAATGAACAAGATGGCCTTGGTCACCCAATGACCCTTTCCAAAGCTCCTTGGATTTCACAAAGATAGCAAATGATGGAGCTACTCTGGACTCTGATGAAACCTCTCTACAAACATGCTATTTGGCTCATCCTCCTTCCCTGAACCAGCAGATCACCCCCAAAAAACATCCACAAACTCCTCTCTGCACAGAAACAGGTTACAGGAGTTGGCCATGACCACTCGTGGGGATGGGCACCACCACTATGCAGCTCCCTCACCCCAATTCAAAGAAGCAGGCCCAAGAAGCTGTACCTTTGAGTCCCTGGTTGCTCAAACCTTGGGCTGCGCCAAGTGTCAAATCTTAGGCAGTCCGAAGTGTCAGTGCCCTGAGGGCACTCAGGGGTCTTGCTGGCCTCACCTGGGACCCCCACCCACCCATCCTTCAGTCCTGGGCCCCCTGCTCCCTCCAGCTCAGCCCTGAGCACCTGGAAAGGGCTCTGAGAGGGTGTGTTTATTGATGCCTCTGTCTCCAGGTGGACCTTGCACCTCTGTAACAGGTAGTTTATCTCAGGAGCTGCTTCCTGTATGGACCTCATCCTGATCTGGTAGAGAGCTTGCACCCTGTCTCCCAAAGATTGTGGAGGGTAGGAACTCTGGCACCTCCAAAGCAATTTCACTGGCACCCTGTCTATTTCTGGCAGAGACCCTGCCTGGTTGGCTGCACCCTGCCTGGGGAGAAGGTCTGCTGGGCACCCTGGCCTCCTCTTCATCATGTGCCACCTGTGGCACTGTGGTTGGGTACCTAGCTCCTGGGAACTGTCCTCAGTCATCCTTTGGTGGGATTGCCCTGCCATCTGCTGATCGACCAACACATATGCAGGACACAGACAGCAGTTCCTGGCTGGGAGATCGTAACTATCTCCAAGGATGAGTTTCTCAAGGTTCAGGCAACCACATTTGCACAAACTGGAGTCAGAACTGGACACGGCTTGTTTGAAAGCCACCCTGGGCTGCAAAATGTGTGTTTTCCTCAGCACAATACAGTGTGAAATTAATAACATGCTGCCCGTGCACTGAGAAGCGGCTGCACCTGCAGTGCCGTCGGTGCTCACCTGGGGCCAGCACTGAGGCAAACCGAGAAGGGCCCATTCGCAGTTTAAAAGGAGAAGGAAAAAAAAATAATATTCATAGCAAAGCTTTCTGTGAATTTCAGCAAGACATAAAAGCCGGGGTCTGTTCCTGGAGAGATGGTGGCCATGAACATTGATGGAGAGACAGGGTTCATCCAGACGAACCTGAACTATGGGGATGCATTGTTTTGGGGATGGCTCCAGCCAAGTTCTTCACCTGGATACTCTGTGTATTCATTTATCAAGCCTCCATTTCTTCATAGCAACACAGGATATTCTGAGATGGAGGAGACCCACAATGATAATCAAGTCTGACTCCTGAGCATGCACAGGACACCCCAACAATCCCACCATGTCCCTGAGAGCAATGCTTCTTGAGCTCTGGCAGGCTGGGACATCAACCTGTGCATCACTTTTCTCATGTAGCCTTAAACTTCACAACACACATTGCTGTTATGCTTTTTCTTTCCACCTACATGCCCCATTACATTTGTGCTCTCTGACTGAGCCCAGCTCCATAAATATGTGTCCAAAAGCCAAAGGAGAGAAAACGTTACTGGGTCTCACGTTCACTTCAAAGGATATCAACAACACCATGAGCACTGGGGATATGAGCTTTCCTCTCAAACTGTATGCACTGTCACATTTTTTCAGTCTTGCAAAGATCCTGTACCCAAGCTAACTCTATCAAGAGTCACAGAAGGTGCCTGCAGAGTAGGCTGTGGCTGTCTCCACATTTCACTCACATCCTTTGAAAAGCCACACACCCCCTGGAGTCAGGCACTTTCCTGCTCAGCTGCATATATATTCTTTCATTCATACACAGCCCAGCTTCAAGACTAACAAGGTCCAGCTGCAACATTGAAAACATGCAGCAAAAACTTAG
>VXBX01001082.1:5468-16873 GCA_013400415.1 Scytalopus superciliaris
CTTCCCCAGCCCAAACCCCCCCAGCCCCCTCAGCCTCTCCCCACAGGGTTTGTGCCCCAGTCCCTTCTCCAGCCTCGTTGCCTTTCCCTGGATCTTCTCCAGCCCCTCAACATCCTACCTGAGCTGAGGGGCCCAGAACTGGACACAACACTCAAGGTGTGGCCTCACCAGTGCCAAGTACGGGGCAGAATCACTTCCCTCACCCTGCTGGCCACACCATCCCTGATCCAGGCCAGGATAACTTTGGCCTTCTTGGCCACCATGCCAAGGATGGGGACACCTCAAGCTCTCCATGTCTGTGCTGAGTGTGTCCATGCAGCATTTGCTGGGACCTGATGAAGTAAAACTTAAAACCAGTATTTTTTTTTTCAAATAATGAAAAGTTTCTTGATTGTGTGACCTGCAAGAGGTGAGGGAAAGAAAGGATATTAAAGAAATATGGGAGGTAACTCTGACATGGCCTGAGAAGTGAGTGGGTACTTGGAATTTTTAGTGTCAGCAAAGGCAAATATGATAAAGGGATTAAAGCATGAAAAAGTCTTAAAAACTCCACAGCAAACAACCCCCAAGGCTTAACAACCCCCCCAGCCACAGGAAGGAAACAAAGCTCACTGCTCAACCCCAGACTGTAAATTGAATTGCAGCCCTGCCAGAAAAGCACCCCAAATACAGAGACAGTGATTCTCCAGGGAGATAATGCTCCTTTGGGCTGACTGAACAATTATGAGGGGAAGCAACTGTCATAATTCCAGATCAGTAGGATGAAGCACAGTCTGGCTCTTAGAAGAAATTAAGTCTTTTCATAAAATGACTCTTTTGACAGTGATTGAGCTCAGCCCTCCCCAGCCACATTTACAATCCCAAGGCAAGCTCGGGCTCTGCTGGTTTGGAGCACACATTTCCCTGCCCAGCTTTTAAAAACGCATATTTTAGAGCACATTCTGTGTGCTTTCAGCAGCCATTGCTCGCTGGTGCTCTGGGCATGGCTTGGGCATCCCCAGGGGCTCCCTGGGCTCAGCCCTGCCCCTCCCAGAGGATTGGGAAGCCACCAACTCTCCTGTCCCACACGCCAGGAGCTCCAACCCAGCCCAGGGCTGGTGTGCTCGTGAAGCAGAGCAAGGGCTGTTTTCTCACACCAAGTCTCTTTGTTAGGCTCCTTATTTTCCATGTTTTGGCAGGTTTTAAAAGCCATGGAGGCTTTCTGTGAGCAAGGCAATGGGAATGTGTCTCCACTCAACACAAATGCTGCTTTATAAGATTAACTGTGCACAAACAATTCCTTTTCCTGCAAAGCAAATCCCAGCATTGTTGGGTCTTGCCCTTGGCCCCTCAGTCAAAAAGAAGCAGCAAATTGAGAGGCCTCATCTGAAAGACCCCAAATCTCCTCTGGAGGTCTTGAGAAAGCAAGAGAGTCTTCCAAAATGCCATTTTAGTCTTTTGCACTGTGCTGGTTATGGTGGCCAGGACCGGTTTGGCACTGTGTGGGTGTCACTCAAACTGGGCATTCCACCCCCTCTGTGCCATCTCTGAGGGGCTGGCACTGATGGCTCGTTGGCAGCGGCTGCCCAGGGCACCCCTGAGCCCTGTTAAAGAGCCCTGTGGGACAGGGCAGGGTTTGTGTCCTCACCCCAGGGACTGAGCTGGGATAACTCCCCTCTGGGGAGGCCCCAGCACCTTCCCCCCCAGCCTGAGGGCTCAGCTCTGCTCAGGGGCCAGCAGGGATTCCCAAAATAGCCCAGCACTCCCAGTTAAATCCCCCAGTGTGGGACTCCCCACCCTGGGGGAGGGGCTGGGCATTCCCACCTGAGCCTGAGCAGAAATAATCTTGGGGTTTGGGGACTTCTGGCCCCACTGGTGGGATGCAGAGGGGGAGCAGAAGCTCAGCAGGGCTGGGAGTGCCACTCTCCCCCAGACTGTGCCCATCATCCTCCCCAACAGGTTTCCCTTCCCTTTCCCTCTGCCCTCAGGGGGCCCACGGGGGGCTCAGCACAGGGGCCGATGAACCCCATCCTGTTTGTGCCCAGGGGGCTGGGTTATACCCCTGGGGTTGGGGGGCAGAACCAATTCTTTCTCTGTATCATACTTAACTGGGTATTTGTGGATGCTCAAGAAGTGTCCAAAGACTTCCAACTCAGTTCAGGGGGTGTAATTAATTTAATTATGTATTTGTGGATGCTCAAGAAGTGTCCAAAGATTTCCAGTTTGGTTCAGGGGGTGTAATTAATTTCATTAGGTATTTGTGGATGCTCAAGAAGTGCCCAGAGATTTCCAGGTGGGTTTCAGAGGGTGTAATTAACTGAACTGGATATTTGTGGATGCAGAAGAAGTGTCCAAAGATTTCCAGCTTGGTTCAGGGGGTGTAATTAAATTAATAGGGTATTTGTGGGTGCTCAAGGAAGTGTTCAAAGATTCCCAGCTTGGTTCAGGAGGTGTAATTAACTGAACTGGATATTTGTGAGTGCTCTTTGGAACTGCCTCAGACACGGGAGCTGTGTTAGGTTTGATGAAGGGAACTCTCTCTTTGCAGGGTTTAGATCTGCAGAGGTTGGGTTGGGTTGGGTTGGGTTGGGTTGGGTTGGGCTGTTGTTATCTCCCCTCCAAGGCTTGTTGTCTCCAAAGCACTGATCTGTTCCCATCTTCTGCCTGTCAGTGCATTGTCTGCAGGTCTTACAGAGGGAAACCCCTTGGGTTTTAGCACGGGGCTTTCCCCCAGTGCTGCTGTTCTAATTTCAGTGTTCCTGATCCCACATTGCCTTCTGGGATCATCATGATCATCATCATCATCATGGTGAGGCTTTGTGAATGAGGGTTTGGGAAGGGCTCTCCCCATGCTGCCTGCAATTCTGCTGGTGGCTAAAAAGGCCAGTGAGAGACAGGCAATCTGGTTGCAAAAGGCACAGAGAAAGTCTCCACGGGCAGCGTTGGCGAGGCACGGCCCTTTCTGCCTTGTCTTTTCTCCTGCATTCCTGCAGTGGGGATGTCCACCTGCTCTATCAGAACAGCCCTTTGCCAAGGACACAGGGCAATAAGGGACATCCCTGGCTGGCTACGGGCACCCTGGCACTGGTGTGTCCACCAGCACCAGTGCTGGGCACTTCCCTACCCACCTCCCTCACGTGGGGCTGCAAGAACAGCGAGAAAGCTGGAATGTTCTGCCAGATCCACAGCCAGATGGAAAGAAATTGGAACCTACTGCCTTCAGAAGGGGGATTAGAACACCCTGTGCACTGCCTGGTGCTGCCAGCCTGCCAGAGGACGGAGGGCAAGGCCTTCTGCCTCCAGCCTCTTGGGGAGAAGCTTCACTGGTGTTGGATTTAGGGAACAAAGCTCCTGATTGATCCTCTGTCCCAGAGAAAGTCAGAACAAACAGCTCTGGCCACGGTGGGGAGCCTTGTTAGAGCAAGGAGTGGGCATCTTGTTGGGCACATCCTGAGAGCACATGGCAAGGCTCGCTCTTTTTGGGTGCTAATAATCCCAATTCCGTTTTAAATTTGTATCAGTGGGTTTTTATCAACGGTTCTTAATGATTTCTTGAGGATTAAATGTTACTGTGCACCAAACAATGCCAGCTGGANAAGAAGCAGCAAATTGAGAGGCCTCATCTGAAAGACCCCAAATCTCCTCTGGAGGTCTTGAGAAAGCAAGAGAGTCTTCCAAAATGCCATTTTAGTCTTTTGCACTGTGCTGGTTATGGTGGCCAGGACCGGTTTGGCACTGTGTGGGTGTCACCCAAACTGGGCATTCCACCCCCTCTGTGCCATCTCTGAGGGGCTGGCACTGATGGCTCGTTGGCAGCGGCTGCCCAGGGCACCCCTGAGCCCTGTTAAAGAGCCCTGTGGGACAGGGCAGGGTTTGTGTCCTCACCCCAGGGACTGAGCTGGGATAACTCCCCTCTGGGGAGGCCCCAGCACCTTCCCCCCCAGCCTGAGGGCTCAGCTCTGCTCAGGGGCCAGCAGGGATTCCCAAAATAGCCCAGCACTCCCAGTTAAATCCCCCAGTGTGGGACTCCCCACCCTGGGGGAGGGGCTGGGCATTCCCACCTGAGCCTGAGCAGAAATAATCTTGGGGTTTGGGGACTTCTGGCCCCACTGGTGGGATGCAGAGGGGGAGCAGAAGCTCAGCAGGGCTGGGAGTGCCACTCTCCCCCAGACTGTGCCCATCATCCTCCCCAACAGGTTTCCCTTCCCTTTCCCTCTGCCCTCAGGGGGCCCACGGGGGGCTCAGCACAGGGGCCAATGAACCCCATCCTGTTTGTGCCCAGGGGGCTGGGTTATACCCCTGGGGTTGGTGGGCAGAACCAATTCTTTCTCTGTATCATACTTAACTGGGTATTTGTGGATGCTCAAGAAGTGTCCAAAGACTTCCAACTCAGTTCAGGGGGTGTAATTAATTTAATTATGTATTTGTGGATGCTCAAGAAGTGTCCAAAGATTTCCAGTTTGGTTCAGGGGGTGTAATTAATTTCATTAGGTATTTGTGGATGCTCAAGAAGTGCCCAGAGATTTCCAGGTGGGTTTCAGAGGGTGTAATTAACTGAACTGGATATTTGTGGATGCAGAAGAAGTGTCCAAAGATTTCCAGCTTGGTTCAGGGGGTGTAATTAAATTAATAGGGTATTTGTGGGTGCTCAAGGAAGTGTTCAAAGATTCCCAGCTTGGTTCAGNGCATTCCTGCAGTGGGGATGTCCACCTGCTCTATCAGAACAGCCCTTTGCCAAGGACACAGGGCAATAAGGGGCATCCCTGGCTGGCTACGGGCACCCTGGCACTGGTGTGTCCACCAGCACCAGTGCTGGGCACTTCCCTACCCACCTCCCTCACGTGGGGCTGCAAGAACAGCGAGAAAGCTGGAATGTTCTGCCAGATCCACAGCCAGATGGAAAGAAATTGGAACCTACTGCCTTCAGAAGGGGGATTAGAACACCCTGTGCACTGCCTGGTGCTGCCAGCCTGCCAGAGGACGGAGGGCAAGGCCTTCTGCCTCCAGCCTCTTGGGGAGAAGCTTCACTGGTGTTGGATTTAGGGAACAAAGCTCCTGATTGATCCTCTGTCCCAGAGAAAGTCAGAACAAACAGCTCTGGCCACGGTGGGGAGCCTTGTTAGAGCAAGGAGTGGGCATCTTGTTGGGCACATCCTGAGAGCACATGGCAAGGCTCGCTCTTTTTGGGTGCTAATAATCCCAATTCCGTTTTAAATTTGTATCAGTGGGTTTTTATCAACGGTTCTTAATGATTTCTTGAGGATTAAATGTTACTGTGCACCAAACAATGCCAGCTGGAGCCAAAAAACCCCTGTGCCAGCAGCCCTGGCTGTCACAGTGGCTCAGTGGAGTTAAATTTACTAATGTTTTTCTTGCCCCGCTGCTCAGAGGTGTTGCTACAAACTCGTCTTTGCAAAGGGCTTTCCTGAGGTTCACCAAGGGCTTCAGAGTGTCATCCACCCCCTTGGATGCAGGAAATATTCTCCCAGGCTGACAGAGCTGTGCTGGCTGTGGTGCTGAATGTGGTTAAAATGGGAATTAGCCAAGTGGAATATGGATATTTCCAATATGGAAATGGGGTTCAAAGGAAATTGGGGAAACACCCCCCCTGGTACAGAGCAAAGGGTAATCCCTGGGTTGGATTTGGGGGAGGGAAGGTTGGTTTGCAGGGGCTCTTCTGGAAGCTCCTCACCACTTCAGCCCAGCCACGAACCAGGTTGGTCTGTCCTGCCCAAAGCTGGAATTCCATGCAGGAACATCCCTGGGGGGGGGGGAAGGGGGTGTGACCCCTCCAGCTGTGCTGGCACAGACAGTGCCCACGCTAAAGCTCCTGTGCCAGGGGTGAGGGCAGTGCCTGGGTGCTGCCACCCAGAGCTCAGCCAGCAGCAGCAGAAAGGAACAAGTCAGGGTGTGCTTTGCTTTGTCCCACAACCCAATCCCCCCAGAGAGGGATGGAATTCCACACTGGGAATTGCAGCAGGAATAAAAAGCATGGGGGAGTGTCCGTGGGTGGGTTGTGCCATGCCTTAAATTTATGATATTTGTTTCTCCTTCCACCAGTTCTCAGTTTCTTCTTTTTTTTTCCCCCTAAAACTAAAGAAATAGCTCCAAACCCAATCAAAGCCACAGCCTCTTTCTGCCCCACAGGGAAGTCCTACCTGTTCCCTGGCCCAGTCCAAGCTGCTGGCATTTTTCCCTGTCTCAGAATCCTCCCTTTGGTGACTGATCCTTGTCTTTTTTTTCTGCTGGCTGCAAAATAAAGTAGAATCCCACTGATGGAAAGGGCTTGGGAATATGAAATAAAACCCTCCACGTTTCAAACTGCACAATGAGGTCTTCAAAAGAGCAAATAGTCCTGTCAGTCTTAAAGGTCGCCTGAGGAAGAACTAAGGCCATAATTTAAACCAGAGTGGCTGAACTACCTCAGAGCCTCTACAGATCTAAACTTAAATGGCTTAAATTCAGTTTTGCTTGGTGAATTCTCAGAGGATGGAACAGGAAGCTACCTACATGATTTTCTTATTTCCTCCCCCTTCTCAGTTTCAAACAGGCACAATTGGAGGCACCTTTGGAGCCTTGAAACAACTTTCTCTTCGTGTCCTGCACCTCGGGAAATTCTCAGCTAAAATTTCAACCAGACCTGGCCAACATTTACCCAGCTGGGCTCTGGTTTCTTATCTAAGTGGGACTGTCAGACTTTACAGGGCATGTGAGGCAGGGCCACAACCAGCAGAGCCCTGACACCTAAATAGGTGCCCTGCAGCACCCAGGGGGGGTTCCTCTCCTGCCCAAGGTGCTCCAGTGACATCCTGACTGTCCCATCCCTGGCCAGATGTGGGAAGGGCTGGGATTATTTCCTCTACAGGCCTTTTGAGCCTGGCCTGGCTCAGGCCTGGCTCAGCTGCAGTGCCAAGACACTGGGATTAAAGCTGAATAAGCAAAGAGCTCCCAGGTCGTTTGGGAGGTTGGCTTGTCGGGTTTGTAGCAGCACCACAAAGGAGGCAGGAAAAGGTGGGAATTGGGGCCAGGGATGCCATTTCCATTGGCAGCTCCTGCAGGTGAAGTGCCTGGGGCAGGGGAGGTACCAGCTGGCAAGCCTGGATGAGGTTGGGGATGGGGAGAGCAGCAGAAACCTTTGCAGCTGGGCTGCTTTTTCCCCCTCTTGGTTTCTATTACCCAGACATTTTCTCTCTCTTTTCCCCTCCCTGGCTGAGAATTCCTTAGGTTTTCTAACCTGCTGGGATTCAAATCCATTACAGAAAAACCTGCCTGCCCTGCCCTTGTTATTTCTGTTTCTTTCTTTCTGTCTCTTTCATGCTACACATTTTTCTCTTTTTTTTTTCTTTCCTGCATAGATTTGGATTTCAAACCCCTTCACTTCTCAGTGGCAACACAACAGTGCAGAAATAATCTATGAATGCAGCTCATTGTGGACTCTCTGCCTTCCCCAGAGGTTCTTGTGACTGGGAGACAACACTTCGATGACTGGGGTCGTTTCCACTGGGTGATTTATCAGCATGAATTATTTTCCATCTCTGGCTGTTGGTTATTTGCTGTAGATCCATTTTGCCCTACGGATAAAGATGGGAAAACTCTTCCCTGTGAGGCCCTGGCACAGGTTGGGCAGAGAAGCTGTGGCTGCCCCAGCCCTGGCAGTGCCCAAGGGCAGGTTGGAAGGGGCTTGGAAGACCCTGGGCTGGTGGGAGGTGTCCCTGCCCAAGGCTTTGAGGTCCCTTCCAATCCAAACCATTTAAAGTGTTTCCAGGTGGTGTATCCCAATAAATCAGAATGAGCCCTACTGCAGATTTACTGCTTGATCACTTGATGTTGATGTTTTCCCCCCACACACATTGCAAGGATCAAAATGTGAGTATTCTTGGTTCAGCGTTTCTCAAGCCATGCCCTTTGCATTATAAAGAGCTCGATTAGGAGGGCTATTACATCATAAAATACTGAATAAACACGGAGCTAAGGTTCCTGCATCCTTGGTAGGTGATATCCAGTGTGCTGACTTAGTTCTGTGCTAAGTTATAAACCCTATTTTCCCATTCTTTGGAAGCAGAAGGTTCCAAGGGTCACACTGAGCCTCCCATGTCACCTCAGGTGGTGCCCAAGTTTGCCTCTCTTATTTAGGTGCCTTATTCTTGTTAAATGCCCCTGTTCTCCATCCTGAGCTCTGCACCAGGAACTGACAATTCACCCTGCAACACTCAGAACAAATTCACACCAGTTGCTTTTCTGCCCCCCAGGTTGAATGACCTGACCAGACCCTGAGTGGGTTCAATGAAGCACCTCTGAAAAGCCACGTGATCTGCGGGATCTCTCCCAAAAATTGCAGCCCCCACCCCAGGACTGGTGCAAACACACCCCCCAGTCCCCCAGCACACACTGTACTGGGATGGGGATGTTTTTGCCTTGTCTGAAGAGGTGGGAGAGGCCAAAAGGGGTTGGAAGGCACATAATTTGTAAATACCTAAACCAACCTGCCCTGCCCCAGGCTGGGCCAGCCCAGAGCAGCTTCACCCTGACTCCTGCAGAGCCATCTCCTGATTGTCTGTCCTTTTCCTGACAGATACGGGTATTTTTGATGTATTTGTGAGTCTCCAGGCCTTTTCTGGATCCTCTTGAGCTCTCAGCTGCAGTTTTATTTCGTGGCTATGAATTTCAAATCCGTATCATGGAGGGAAGAAAACTCTGTTTGCTCAAAACCTGCTGCTTTCCACTTGGTTGTCCCTTCCCTTGGTTGTCTCTTCCCTTGGTTGTCCCTTGGTTGTCCCTTCCCTTGGTTGTCCCTTCCCTTGGTTGTCCCCCTTGGTTGTCCCTTCCCTTGATTGTCCCTTCCCTTGGTTGTCCCTTCCCTTGGTTATCCCTTCCCTTGACCTTCAGTTAAGCAGAACAGGATTACACACTCCAGACACCTTGATTTTTCCCAATAACAGACAAAATCTTATGTAAGCCTGTCGTATTTCCACCTGTCCTTTAATTTCCTACTGGAATTAATTAATTGGCATATCTTCACCTTATGCAGCTTATGCAACAAACACATGAATGGCATTTCCATGCTAAGAAATTCTGCAAACTTCCCTTATTTTCATCTTGTTCATGATTTGTTGGGCTGAACTTTCCTATTTCTCTGAACACAAGGCAAGTATTTTTAGCCAGAAACGCTCTTGCAGATGGTTCTATTTCCAGGAAATCTCAATAAGCCAAGCTTTGTTTAGGACTGCACTGAAGCAAACAGTGTGGTTGGGATTGCAGACAATAGGATGCAATGAAAGGAGGAATGAAAATTAAAGCTGTTCAGTTTTGTCTCCATCAAATTTCATGTTTGGGACCGTTTAGTCAAACGAGAACTTTTTTTTATTGTTATAGAAACCTCACCCAGACTTTTTGATTCCCTTCTGGCAGAAGCAGAGATGTCTCTGTTTGGGGAATTGGTTTTTCAATGTTTCAATTACAAAGCCATCTCAGCTATTTGCAAACCCAAAGGAATGAGCTGAGCATCGTTTTGATCACAAGGGCGAAAATTGTCCAGACCCTCAATATTTTCCTGGGATTTTTTTTACAGACGAGTTACCCAAACTTTAGAGCTCCTGAAGGCACGTGAAATATTTGCAATCAGTGATAAAATTCTCTTTGCAATCACAGATACTGGGAAGGAACAGTGTTGACTGAAGGAACGTTTGTTTGACAAATTATCAGAAGCCCTGACACCTCGAGAGATGAGCAGAAACCTCTTGAGCTTCCCGAGTGTGACACCCCCAAGGGGATGAATTTGTTCTCAGCCTGGAGGCTCACACAGTGGTTTGGTAGCCCTTTGCTTTGGAGACCCAATGCCAAGCACAGGAACAACAGCAAGGAGTAATTAGTGGGACAAAAAACCTCATCAGAAATAATGACATCGTGCCGAGAGTCATCCCTTGCAGATGGGAGAAATGACCTCAAAGAGCTCCAGGCAGAACCAGCTCCTCCAAATGATTCCCTCCCTCTTCCCCGCACTGTATTTAGAGTTTATTATTATTATTATTATTATTATTATTAAAGCCTGTTATTTTCCATCCCCAAGATCTCCTTATGAAGGTTGAATTTCTGGCAAAGACAACCAGTGCTGTTTGTCCAGGACAGATGTGTCTTCTTGTTCCACCTCCTGCCCTACAAAAGGAGGTGCTGCCCCAATTCCTGTCCTTTAAAACAGTTTTGGGTCTTTCACTGCAACGTGGGATCCTCTCCAGTGATTCATAAACATCATTTATGTTGGTTTAAGTTATGCAAGAGCTAAAGGAGGAGCAGGAACAGCCAAATGTAAAAAACCCACAAAGCAAAAAGATTAAAATGAAGGAAAATAAGTCCAAAAAACTCAGGGCTATGAGGAATGGCTGAGGGAGACACCACCAAACTGCATTTAGAAAAGCTTCTTGTCGAGTAGAGTTTTATTGCTCCTTTTGGGATTGCTGACTCTGCCCAGCTCAGACAGCACTGCCATATCCAGGCACCTTCTCCCAGCATTCCCAAGAGATCCCCCCAACTGGCCCCCCCAAAAAGGAAGGGACTTTCAAAGCCTTCTGGTGCCTCCCCCACCCCTCTGCCCACCTTGTGCTGATGCCCAAGGGGTGCTGCTCAGCCCTGCCTGGGGATATTTGCCTTGAAATACACATTTATGGCTCAGCCAAGCAGCAAATGGGAGGAGGGATATGGAAAAGCACATTTTTCTGTCTCTCTGATCGCTCCGTTGCCCCCTCAGAGCTGCCAAAATCCTTGTCCAGGCTGGGAATCTCTGGCCCATTTGGTTGCTGCTCCTGTTGTTGAACTGCTCTCAGCGCAGCCTTCTGATGTCCTCTCAGCCCTGGCTCTCCCTGAAGCTGCAATTTCAGCCTCAAATTGAAGAGAACAGGCAGCTTTTCAGGCAGGGGAGCCAAAAGCAGCTTCCCAGACAGAAACCTCGCCGGGAAGGATGGAAAGTGTGAGTTGACTTTGGCTGGCTGTGAAGTGAGAGAAGAAACCTGCTCATTTCTGCAGAAAGATACCTGTGAAGAGAGAGAAGGACTGTGTGGACCCACCAATTTTATGAACTAAGTCTTGGCTAATATTTAGTTACAGCAGTGTGTTGTTAGACAGTTTGCATGGAGTGCATTAGCTTTAGAAATATGCATAATGGAGTGTTAAAATTGTTCTTTCTTGCCCTTTGTGAGATCCCTGCACGGAGGAGGATGAAGGTGCCTTAATGTAACCATAAGTGCTCTTTTCCCCACCCTTCCTGAACAACATTGTAACTCACTGACAAGGAGGGTTTAAATTAAAACTCTCTTTTTTTGTGTGTGTGATGTTTTATTTACCAACACGAAAAGCCACTCAGAGCTGTGTGTGAGTGAAATGAGAGCCTGGGACAGTCCCACACTGTGACACAGGTGTGAGAAAAATCTCCTTTG
>VXBX01001083.1:0-37291 GCA_013400415.1 Scytalopus superciliaris
TGTGCATGTGTGTGCATGTGCAGGGAGGTGTGTGTATGTGCAGGTATATGCACATGCAGAGGGGGCAGTGTGTGCATGCAGAGGGGTATGTGTGCACAGGTGTGTGTGTGTCTCTGTGTGTCCATATGCAGAGGCGTGTGCAGCTGCAGGCTTGTGCATGTGTGTGTATGTGCAGGTGTGTGTGTGTGCACGTGTGTGTACAGGTGTGTGCATGCAGTTAGATTGCTGGCATTTGTGGGGCCTGGTGGGTGGTGCAGGCATGGTGGGGTCCATGGTGCAAGTGTGGAATGTGTGTGTGGGGACACGTGCACAGTGGTGCACAGTGTGTAGGTGGGGATTAAGGCATGACCAGAGGTGCATGTGGGGATGCATGAGTTCACAGGCGTGCGCAGGAGTGCATGGTGCGTGTGAAAACATGCTTGCAAAGGTGTGCACACATGAGGGGCGTGCATCCACTGGGGCATATGCATGTGGGGGTGCATGTGTGTGCCGTGTCTGATTGCCCACTGTGTGCACATGCACTTGGGCGTGTGTGCGCTGCCGGAACACATGTGCAGTGTGCCTACAGCGTGTGTGTTTGTCATCTGTCTGCAAACATCCCATGCTCGTGTGCACTGCTGTGCATGTGTGCTTTGCATGTGTGCATGGAGTGCTTGTGGACAGGGTGCATCAGGCACGGTGCAGGCACAGGCACCATTCTGTGTGTGCATGCACCTCTCGCACACATACCCCATGGTGTGTGTGCAGCAGATCTGTGCACTCGCCCAGAGTGGACTCGCCCTCAGATGCACTTGCACAGGGAGTACCTGCTCCCCCTACGCAGGCAGGGTTGTGTGTGCACAGGCCACGTGCTGCAGGTGTGTGGACACTTGTGCACACCCAGTGGAGCACATATGTGCACAGAAGTATGTGGCTGTGCTGCACATGGGTGCAGGAGCACATGTGCATGGGCTCTACTCAAAGCCCCAGTCTGGCCAGGTTTCCCCTCAGAGCTTTGGTTATTTCCGGCTTACTACTAGGTTAGCAATGAAGCTACTGCTCAGATATTACTGGGATATTCTCAGTAACCTTCTGAGTTACTGAGGCAGTGAAATACTATCAAGATAGCTGAGATACTGCTGGGATGCTAAGATGCTATCATGAGTTTACTAGAATGTGGACACATTACTCTGCAGACTGTAGTAAGGAACTTGCAGGGTGATGATAAGATATTCTCAAGGTACTATGCGGATGCTAGTGGGATGCTGTGAGGACTCCACTAAGGTACTATCAGGGCACTACCAGGATGTGATCAGGACACTGCTAAGATGCTTCCAGCATATTTCCAGGGCTGATACTGAAGTACTAATATGAAGGAACCACTGGAGCAGCTCACACACCATCCAGTTACTCTCAGGATATATTTAAGTTACTTTCAGAATAGTTACCTGGCAGTGAGATAATATCTGGATATGACTTTGCGCTGCTGGGATACCAGGACACTATGAAGATAATAGCTGTATGCCCTTACACCACTACTAGGATCCTTAATAGGACACTCCTTATATAATTATGTACTGTGGTACTATCAGGACACTGTAAGGTCTGCAACTAGAATGCTATTGGAATGCTCCGGACATAGTATCAGGATATTCCTGCCTGTGCTAGTACAACATCAGAACAATGCTGAGCTACTCAGTGGCCGCTACTAGGGTATTCCCAGTGTAGCCAAAAGGTACTATCAGGATGCTCCTAAAATGTTAACAGGATACTGTCTGGATACTCTAAAGATACTGTTGAGATACTTCCACAATGCTAATAAAGCACTACTAATATAGTACTAAGGTGCTATCAGGAAGTACTCGTTTTTCAGTAGGATGCTCTCAGGATGCAAGTGTAATATCAGTAGGATACTTCCAAGATACTACGATGGCACTAGAAAAGATAGTGGTAAGATATTTCTGAGTTGCTATCAGGGCAACACTCAAACTTTTGGGATACTATCAGCCCATTACCAATATTAGTATGATACTTTCAGGCCACTGCTAAGATAGTAGTGATATAGTGTAAGGATACCATTCAGATGCTAGCACTTTGGGACAAAAGGTAATGTTATGTTGTTTTTTACATACTATCAGTACCACTAAGCTGCTTGGACCACTGTCAGCACTTCGTTGCTACTACTAAATTACTTCTAGAATAATGTCAGGGTATCAGCACATTTTTATGAAGACATCCTGTTAGGCTGCTACTGGTATACTGCAGGGATATTGTTGGTTGTGTAATAGCCCTGGCAGTAGGATTTCAGTCAGCACAGCGTCAGCAAAGGGAATGGGCAGCCTGGTGTTGTAACCTTTAGTAGCCTGGTGCCTCACAGGCACCCTCTCCCTGCAGCTAAGGTGGCACACTGGTGTTGGAAGATGGAGGCACCCTTGGTTAGCCTGGAGGAAGAGTTTGAGGAGGGGCCTGGGGACGATGCGGGGACCCTGCAGCGCCCTGCAGACCCAGCACTGGCTGAGCTGGAGAGCTTCTCGGCCGAGATGATGAGCTTCAAGTCAATGGAGGACCTAGTGCAGGAGTTCGATGAGAAGCTCACTGTCTGCTTCCGGAATTACGATGCTGCCACCGAGGGCCTGGCCCCTGTAAGGGGGCATCTCCAGGCACAGGAGGAAGAGGAGCGCCTCCAGGATGAGGAGTGAGTAAGACCTGCCTGCTTCTAGATACATGGGGCTCCTTGCACCCCTGACAACCCACCCACAATGCAAACTGGCTCCCAGCATTGCAGCATGGTCATGCAGCACATCAAAGCAGTGGTATAGTAAGCTGTAAGTAAGCCCTCTCAAAGCCGGCATGCTTCCTTGCACCCTGCAAGACTTCCCTGACCAACTCCTGGCATTGAGACATGGTCATGCTCCATGTCAGGAATAGCACTGTAGTATCCTATGAAAAAGGACGTCTTTGGGATCTGCATGCCACCTTGCTAGCATGCATCTCAGCCCCTTGCAGTCATGCAGCAGCATGGAGAAGCTGTGCAGTGTCCTGTGAGTAGCTGTGTAGGATCATATGAGTAGGCCATATGATTGGGCCTGCATGCCTCCTTTCATGCTCATGAATTACACCCTCTTCCCACAGCATGCACTCCAGCTCCCCTATTGCAACATGATTGTGTAGCACTTCAGAGTTGTG
Organism: Scytalopus superciliaris; assembly: GCA_013400415.1. Classification (NCBI taxonomy): domain Eukaryota; kingdom Metazoa; phylum Chordata; class Aves; order Passeriformes; family Rhinocryptidae; genus Scytalopus; species Scytalopus superciliaris. The sequence goes on from VXBX01001083.1 coordinate 3,166, forward strand.
GTGTAGTATCTTATGACTAACACCCATCTGGGACCTATTTCACCTCTTTGCATGCTTCTAAGCTCCCACCACATGCAAATCTGCTTGGACTGTGCCATGATCATTCAGCACCTTGGAATAGCTGTGTAGGAATCTTCGGAGTAGTTGTGTGGGATTCCCTGGTGTAGCATCCTAAGAGGTGCCACAGCATGTCCCATGTCATATTGCAGAGTGGTCATGGCTCCTTTTATGCAAGGAAAGCCCTGGGGGTTAAGCATAAACCTTGAGTAAGGTGTGAGTAGAGCTTAGACACCTCCTCTGTACCATGCCAGGGGACAGCCAGTTTGGGGTCCAGTTCCCCCCAGGCCGTCTAATAAACATTGTGCCTTTTGTGTTGAATTCTACAATTTCATTAAAAACCATGCTTTGTTGCAAAATGCCATTTTTTACCCAAATCTGTGGGCTTTTTTTCACTGTAATGTTTATACACTACCACATTTCTAGTGTTTTTTTGGTGCGCTTAAATAGGAGTATTCCCCAGGCCACAATTTCTAATCCTTATTCTCACCAGACAAAGGGGTTGTTTTCAACCCAAAAAGCCCCAAATCTGTTGATTTTTTTGTTTGGTTGATTTGTTGTTGGGGCTTTTCACCAAGACCAGCTGAGGCCGAATTGATTTTTGCAATCAGCCAAATTGATGGCTTTTCAGAGCAAAATGCAGTTTGGCCGTGTGCCGGGACTGCCGTGCTGTCGCCGCTTTGTGCCACTTATTGTGTCTTTTTTGGGTCAGTTTGGGCAAAACAGGGCTTTTTTTTATTCTTCCCTGAATGAGCCCTATGTGCAGGGCGGGGGAGGGGCCAGGACCTTACAGGCACTGGATTTCCTGAATTATTAACCATTTCTTGCCATAATTAACCCAGAAATTTCTGTTACTCGTGCCTTGCCCCTGTGGGGTACTGGCCCTTTAAGAGCAAGGGAGAAAAGCAATTTTTGGGGGATAATTGCTAATTTTCTGCATTTTTGTTTAAAAATGGGAATATGGGGGTTTGCCATCTGCATTTTTGTGTGTTAATTAGTGAAATCTTTAATTTCAAGAGCAATTCAGCTCTGGTAAGGAAGGAAATAAGATAAATGCCCAAAAATGAGCAGTTTTGGGGTTGGGAAAGGGACAGGCGGTTTTGGGCTCGTTTTCAGGGAATTAGGATGTGGCACCGTGTTGGACTAAACCCACCGTTTCTGGTGGGAAAATGGGTGAGTTTGCCTGAACTGGGGAGAAAAATCTCGTTTTGTTCCTTTTCTCCCATTTTTGACCTTTTTCTCAATGTTGCCATTTTTCAGCTCTCTTCTCCTGTTTTCTTTCTTACTCTTTAATTTCTCCACTTTTCTCCCTTTCCCCCTATTTTCCCCTTTTTTCCCCTTTTTTCTTACATTTTCTCTTTTCCCCCATTTCCTTTTTCTCCCATTTTTTCTTTTTCCCTCTTCTGCCCCTTTTCCTTCTTTCCCGATTCCCTATTTTCCCCTCTTTCCCCAAGCCCCTTTTTTCTCATCTTTCTCCATTTTCTCCCTTTTTCATTTTCCCTCTTTCTCATTATTTCCATTTCCTCTTTTACCCAAATTTCCTTTCCCCCATTTTCCCCCTTTCCCCCCCTTTTTGCCCTTTTTCTCTATCTTCTTTATGCCTTTTTTCTTTCTCCTTTGTTTTCCCTTTTCCCTTCTTTCCTCCCCCCCCTTTCCCCGCTCTTCCCTCCTTTTTTTTCATCCCTTTTGTCCCCATTTTTCACTTTTTTCGCTTTCAATTCAATTTTTTTCCCTTTTTACCCTGACCCACCCTTCCCATTTCCCCCTTTTTTCCTCCTTTTCATTTTTTGCACTTTTTTAAACATTTTTCTCCCCCTTTTCCCCTGTTTTGGGTTTTTTCCCACCTGTTCCCTCTCCCTCATGCAACTTCATTGGGGTGAAATAGGGCAAAATTGGTCCAGCCCTGTGGGGTAGAACCAGACCCCCTGAAAATGACCCAAGGGAGGGAAGTTTAGGGGCATTCTGGGGAATTTTGATGCATTTTGGGCTATCAGGGCCATGGTTTGGGGAACTTTTGAGGTTGTTTCCAGGTGTTTTGGACTGTATTTTGGGAAGCTTTGGGGTGTTTTGGGGCTTCTCAGGGCATCACAGTTGTTTTTTGGAGTCTTTTGGAATGCATTTCAGAGCAACATTCTTGTATGTTCCGGGGACATCTTTTAGGGCCTTTCAGGGCAGCTTTGGAATGTTTCAGGGCTGTCTCAAGGTGACAGTTTGGAGTGTTTTAGGATGGCATTTTTTGGGTGCTATGACTTCATTGTCAGGCTTTTCAGTATGTTCCAGCTCCACATTTTTTTGGAGTTTTCAGGCATTTGGGGCATTAGGGAAGCATTTTGCCATGTTGGACAATTGAGGGAGGTTCTGGAGCATCACAGTGGCATTTTGGAATATTTCAAAAAGGAGGGCAGCTTTTTGAGGCATTTTAATGGGTTTCTAGGCAATGTGTCAAGGCAGCTTTTTGGGGGTGTTTTGAGATGTCAGGGCAGTATTTGAAGGCATTGGGAAGCTTTCTGGAGTCAAGTTTGAGGACAACATGTGGACTTGTTTCAGCATGTTCTGAAGCAGTATTTTGGAGCATTTTGGTCAGTATTTGAGGGAAGCATTTTAGGGTATTTCTGGGCATTCAAAAGTGACATTTTGGGGTATTTCAGGGATCTTTTTCAGGGTTGCATTTTGGAGCTTTGGGACCTTTAGGGGCATTTTAGGGTATTTCAGGAGAACATCTGGGGACATTCTGGGGTGTTCCAGGGCAGCATTTTCAGGTGGTTTGGGGCCTTTCAGAGAGTCTTGGGGCCTTGGGGCAGTGTGTTAGGATAGTGCTTTGGGCCATTTCAGGGCATCGTGGTGATGTTTTTGGGTGGCATTTTGGGGCATTTCAGGGTGGTCTTTTGGGCATCTGGAGACATTTTGGAACATTGCAGTGGCCTTCTGGCAGTTTTGATGGCAACATTTTTGGAGGGCATTTCAGGTTGTTTCTGGGGCTTCATTTTGCAATGTTTTGAGGCATCTTGACATGCCATTTTTGAGATGGCTCTCTGAGAGGCAATGTTTTGGGATTACCACTCATCACCCACCTCCCTGCAGGGTCTGGGATGCTCTCACTGATGGCTTTGCCCCCCGGAGCTCCGCCCAGCCATGGCTGCTCCCTGAGAATGAGGCCCCTGATGGCACCAACCCCCAGGTACGGCTCTGGCCCCCACTTGGCTCTTTAGAATCGCCCTCTCCTCTGATGATCCCCTGATGATGCTTGACAGCTGTCAATCATCCTCAAGGCTCACAGATTATTGGGGCTCTGCAAACTACTCAAAAATGGTGAGTTTGGGGTGCTGCAGCACAGATGAAGTGAGTGTCCATATTTTAAAGTGAAATCACACTGAAATGGGCAAGATTAAGTGTTTAGTTTGACAGTCCAGTCTTTGCCAGTTTGTCCCCATGTCAGGGATGGGGTGGGATATTTTGGGGGGTAGAAAATAGTATTTTCATCATTGTAGTGAGTTTGTGCTGTTGATAGCTGCTTTTTGGGGTTGTAAAAAGGCTCCAGTATCCACGGAATTTAACCCATTTGGATGTAACACGACTTGTTACTGAAGGGGGAAGAGAAGATAACTTTCTCAGGCTATTTGCTCCTGAAAAGGTGAAAAAGACTGAAAGGTGGTAAAAAAGAAGATGCTTCCTCATTTGACATCGTCATTCAACATTCCCATCATCTACATTCAGCATCTCCAGCACCTCCTCATCCCATATATTCATTAAAACATCTCTCCATCCAGCATCTCCATCCAACAGACCTGCACTTCTCCCTGCCTTCTTCCTAGTCTGGTGTCTCCCTGTCCAACATCTCTTTGCAACACCTCCCCCTCTAGTGCTTCCATGTTCATCGTCCTTGTCTCCAATGTCTCTATCCAGTGTCTCTGTTCAAAGCCCCATCCAACATCCCCCTCCAACACTTCCCCATCCAGCATCTCCATCCATCTCCATCCAGTGTCTCTGCCAACATCCTCCCATTCAACATCCCCATCCAGCATCTCTATCCAATATCCTCAATCCAACATGTCCCTATCCAATGTCTCCTCATGCCACCCACATGCAGCATGTCCACCTGAGCCAGAGTTCCCTGGTGGCTCTTCCTGTGCCAGCGCCAGGTCATGCCTTTGTTCATGCCCGCACTGGGCTGGGCCTGCAGTGCCACCAAGGCTGTCTGGTCTGTGTTTCCTGCAGCTCAGTGGCTGAGAGGAGTGAGCAGGACTCGGGCATCAACGAGGAGCCACTGCTGACAGCTGAGCAGGTACCCCCAGCCCCATGGGCACCTGAATCCCTGTGTGTTCCCCAAAAGCCAGGCTTTGTCCCCCCAGCCCCATGGCCGGGTGCTGAAAGCACGAGAAAAGGCCAAATCCCATTATCTTGGGATGAGGACATGGACCAGGGATGTGGATGTAAAGAGGAAGTGCAGGCTGTGGGTGCTGATGCAGGATTTGGGTGTAGATGGGAACATGGGGTGCAGGTGCTGCTGGATAAAATGGGTGGCATGGGAAGAATGAAAGTGTGGGGGGCAGAGGTGGGTTGCAGCTACAGGATGCTGGTGAGGATGCACTGTATGGGTGTGGTGAGGGGGATGCGGAGGCAGCTGCAGGGTGTGGAGACTGGATAGGGGATGCAGATGCAGGTACAAGTATAGAATCCAGGATGCAGGAGGAGGAGGCAGGTGCAGGGAGCAGGATGCAGACAGATGCAGGATGCAAATTTAGATGGGGATGCAGGTCCAGAGTGCCCATGGAATGTGGGATTTGGATGCAGATGGAAATGTGGGATGCGGATGCAGGATTCAAATGGAGGACCCAATTATAGATGAATGTAAATGCAGGTGTGGATGCAGGAAAAAGGGAGCAGGATGCAGATGGAGGAAGAAGGAGAGGATAGAGGATGCAGGTGCAAGGTACTTGATAAGAAGGGAGGATGCAGATGCAGATAGAAGGAGCAGGTTGCAGATGGAGGATGTGGGTGCTGATAAGGATGGAGAATGCAGATGCAGGATGCTAATGAAGTTGGAGGGTGCAGATGCAGGATGAAACGAGTGGGTTGCAGATACAGGTGCAGGACAGGGATGCAAGGTGCAGGTGTGGCTGCAGGACAGAGATGTAAGTGCAGGATGCAGCAGTGGGATGCAGGGTGCAGATACAAGGTGGAGATAGGATGCAGGTGCAGATGGAGGACACTGATGCCCCACAGGTCATCGAAGAGCTGGAAGAGCTGATGCAGAGTTCACCTGACCCTGAGGCTGACCCTGAGGGTGAGGAGGAAGAGGAGGAGGAGGACGAGGAGGAGGAAACTGAGGCTGATGCTGAAGGCGAAGGTGGTGGTGAGGGCACAGAGCCCATCCTGCTGCGGAAGCTGCGTGCTTTCTCCCCTGCCTTCAACAACAACTGCTCCCACGAAGGTACAGCCAGCAAAGCCCAGGCCAGTCACTTTTGGGGGACAGTTCCAACCAAATTGGACAACTGGCTTGCTCAGGGGCTTAGCTAGTGGGGCTCTTGGCAAAAACTGAAGAACGGAAGGATCTGACTTTTGGTATGGAAAGGCACACAGGGTTCACCAGGAGCCTTTGTGTTCGACACATAGTGCACCATGCGCATGAGATTTGTCACCAGTGGCACAGGGTGTGTCCCTGATCACCCCAGGCATTTCACTAATTGCTCATTCTCCTAATTATAAAGCCCCTCTATCACACCACACATCACTAGTCGCGTCACACATGTCACTAATTGCACCATACATGTCCCTAATTGCACCATGCACATCACTAATCCTACTGTGAATTGGCACCAAGTGCACGTTGTATGTCAGTAATAGTGCTGGGTGCTTCCATAGTTGCTCTGGGCACGGTGTTTATCAATACTTGCACTATAGGTTTATTTCTTGGTGGCTCAGGAAATGCAGAGCACATCTTACTCAGCACAAGATACATTTCAATGTCTGCAGTGTGCATTTCATTGATTGCACCAGGCATGCCACTGATTGTACTGGCTGTGTCACTGATTGCACCAGGCATTTCCCTGGTTTCATCGTGCATGTCACTGGCTACACCAAGTCCAGAGGAGGCTGCAAAGCTGAGGGCTGGAGCATCTCTGTTATGGAGACAGGCTGGGAGAGCTCGGGGTGTTCGCCTGGAGAAGAGAAGGCTTTGGGAGACCTTAGAGCCCCTTCCAGTGCCTAAAGGGACTACAGGAGTAGTGGAGAGGGCATTTGGGCAAGGGCCTGGAGGAACAGGACAAGGGGGAATATGCCTGACAGAGGGTAGGGTTAGATAGGATATTGGGAAGAAATTCTTGGCTGTGAGGGTGGGGAGGCCCTGGCACAGGTTGCCCATAGAAGCTGTGGCTGCCCCATCCCTGGAGGGTCCAAGGCCGGGTTGGACAGGGCTTAGAGCAACCTGGTCTACTGGAAGGTGTCCCTGCCCATGGCAGGGAGTTGGAATGAGATAGATTTTAAGGTCCCTTCCAGCCCAAACCATTCTGGGACTTCCCCTTGGACACGTGCCTGTCTCTAACCTGACACCGGCACAGGGCTGGGGCGGCTGTCGGCGCGGGAGCTGGTGGCAGCAGCGGGCCGGGCAGAGGCGGCAAGCCGGGCACTGTCGGCAGAGCTGGTGGCACAGTTGGCACGGCGGGATGAGCTGGCGTTCGAGAAGGAGGTGAAGACGGCATTCATCGGGGCGCTGCTGGCCGTGCAGGGAGAGCAACGGGAGCAGCGAGAGGCTGCCCGGCGCCGCCGTCGGGACAAGGGGCTGAGCCTGCAAGGGGGGCGTCCCGAGCGCGGGAACCACATGCCCCGGAAGGTGGGGGACACGGTGGCCATGGGGACAGTGATGGGGAGTATTTGGGCTGGCAGGGTTGGGGAATGTAGGAATGGGGCCATGGGGTAGGGAGCTGTGGGGACAAAATGGGGCAGAGGGGCATGGGAGCAGGGGAATGACAGATGGGGGATGGGACACGGTAAAGTGGGTATGGGAATGGTGACTGGCTTGGGCAGAGGGACATGGAATGGGGTGATCAGTGATGTGATGGGATAGGATGAGGGTCTATGGGACAGGGGAATGTGGGGGGCAGAAATGGTAGCAGGATGGGGCAGAGGAACCATGGAGCAGGGGAATGGGAATGACACAGGACAGGGAGACATGGAATATGGAGATGAAGGAATACAGAACAGGGATTTGGAGCAGAGAGATGGGAGGGATATGAAACAGAGGGACATGGGCAGGGTGTGGAATGGGGAGACAGGGATGTGCGGACCAAAGATGGGATAGAGCAACATGATACAAGGGAGCATGTGGTGACAGGTCATGGGCTGGGGCAAGGGGACAGGAGGGCGCAGGGAGGGGGCAATGTGGAACCAGGAAATACACGGGATGTGGATGGGAGTCAGGGAGCTTGGGGAACATTGGTGCTAGAGAAGATGCCATGGGCAATGTTGCTGTCCCCGGGAGGTGACAGGGTGACACATGTCCCCCCAGCGCTTCAGTATGGAGGGCATCTCCAGCATCCTGCACTCCAGCCTTCGCCAGACTTTTGGTCCTGCCACCAACGAGAAGCAGGTGCCCTTTTCCCTAAAAATTTGCCCAGATTTGTTACCTTTCACTCCCCATTACTGCACTTGCCATTTTCTTGCATCCTCCAACCCCCTTTTAAAATGGTTTTAAGCTCCATCTTGTATACCCCGCTAATCCATCTTGCAAAAATCACTGGGTTTCACCCCAAAAAGTCATTCCTGAACAGAGATGGATTTAGGTGGAGTTTGCAGCACCCAGTTTATTTAGTACTCCCCAAAATCACAGGAGTTTTGCAGAAATACTCTGTTTTCGCACAAATGTGGGACAATTTGTCTCAAAGCAGTGCAAAAAATAGGCAGGGTTATGCCATCTGGGTGGTTTTTTTGGGTGCCTTTTGTTTTTGCAGTACCTGAACACGGTGATTCCTTACGAGAAGAAGGGATCACCACCCTCTGTCGAGGACCTGCAGATGCTCACCAACAGTGAGTATTGCTTTGACATGCCATTTTGGGGCAGAATTGGACATTTCGGTGGCACAAAGGCACATTTGCATTGGTGCAGCAGCTGTGATTTGGGGTATTGTTGGACTGTAGCCAGTTTAGGGGATGATCTCCTTTTTTTGCATCATTGTAGCATGGGCAAATTGAGGTGCTACCACCTGTGTTGCATCATCATTGCAACAAACGTATTTTGGAGGGAAAATACCAGTTTTACATCACTGTAGCACAGCTGGTTTGTAGTCAACACCTCCCCTCCGATTTACACTCTGATTTGGGGCTAAATCACGCATTCTGCATTGACGTGGATTGGCTAACTGGGGGTGAAAGTGCTTTTTTTTTGGATGCTTCCAGGCCTGCTGCATTGTGGGAAATTCTGTGGCAACTGTGGGGCTGGTTTTGGGGGGAAAAGTGACATTTGTGGGACAGCAGGGGTGGGCTTACAACTCCCTTCCCTCTCATAGTCCTGTTTGCCATGAAGGAGGGGAATGAGAAGGTGCCCACACTGCTCACCGATTACATCCTCAAAGGTACCTGCTCCCTGCCTGCCTGCCCTGCGCACACCTTGTGCATCCTTTATGCAGTTGCCATGCAGCCCTTGTGCCTCTGTGCTTCCACCGTGGATATCTTCTACATCCTTCTGCATCCTCCTGCCTCTCCATGTGCCATTTGTGCATCCTTTGCCTAACACTTACGCAACTTCATGCATCCTGTATGCTTTTCTTGTGCATCCTCCATGCATCCTTGGAGAATCCTGGATACATCCTGTGTGCATTCCTCCTGCATTTCTGGTCATCCTTTGTGCCTCCTCCATGCATCCTTCAGGAATCCCAGGTGCATCACCTGCACATCCCTTGAGCATTCTTTGTTTAGGCCTTGTGTCCTGACACACCTCTGGAGGTCCCTGTGCACCTCCCTGCGCCATCCTGGGGCCCATTTGCTTCTTCACGCAACCTCACGACCCTCTGTGTACCCCTTCTCAGCACCCATGCCCCACTGGGCACCCCTCCTCTGCATCCCTAACGCATCCTCATTCATGTTCCATGTGTGTCCTGAGTATCCTTGGGCATCCTTGTTCATCTCCCACACGCCTCTTGTCCATCTCTCATGCAGCCTCTCGAGTCCTCATGCATCCCTCGTGCTCCTTCCATGCACTGTTGTCCATGCCTCATGCATTCCTTGTGCATCCTTTCTGTGTTCCTCCTGCATCTCTGTATGCCCATGTGCCTCATTCATGCTTGTGCAGCCTTCCTGCTCCTGAACCCTTGTGCACATGCATGCACATGAGAGCACACTCGTGCACCCTTGTGCACCCCTGAGCACCCCTGTGCACATTCGTGTCCTTATGCAATGCCCAGGCTTTCTTGTGCACCATTGTGCGCCCTTGTGCATCCCTGTGCACACATGTGCATCCTCATGCATCCCCCGGTGCATGCTATGCCATCCCTGTGCACACATCCTCATACATGCTCATGAACACTGCTGCATACCTGTGCACGCTTGTGCATCACAGTGCTTCCCAGTGCATGCTTGGGCCTCACCATGTCCGCAGAGCCCCCACTGCGGTGCCCCCAGGCCTCTCTCTCTCTTTGCAGTGCTCTGCCCGACCTGATGTGGCGCTGCCCTCGCACCCCCACCCTGGTGCCCTGCAAAATGGGGCCAAACCCGAGGAAAATGGGTCACCCATTGCCGCCCTCCCCCCCACCCCCCAACTCCTCCCTTTGCACAGCTGGGAATAAAGGATTCCTTATGTTAATTAGGCAACTGGCCTCCAGTGTCTGCATCTCCTCTGCTTTGTGATGATGCTTTGCAACTTTTGATAGAAAAATGCAGATTTTAAGCAAAAAATCCCAATGTGGTCTTTGCTGCAGTGCTCATGAATATTCTGGAATCTATAAAATACAAAAGGTTTTGGCTAACAGGCTGCTGGGTGCTCAGAGGTGGCTGCAGCTGCCAACATCCCAAGGGTGAATTCAACTCTGAATTCCATTCTTAGGGATTTTTCCCATTTTTTTCACTTTTCTGCAGCCCCATTTTCTATTAAAAATTGTGCAAAAATCACCTTTTTTCCCCACAGAATATCAACCCATTAATTATCAGTGGCTTGTTAGAGAATGGGGAGGGCTGGGAGGATTGCTGTTTTGGCTTTGTCACTCATTTTTTGGGTATAGTCCCTAATTTGGGCCATCGTTGCTCATTTTTGAAGTGTCATTCATTTTGTGGCAAATTCAGTAATTTTGGGGGAAGTCACTTATTTTGAAGAGAATCATTTTTTTCTAGGATGATCACCAGTTTTGGGGGCATGTCAGTTATTTGGGGAATTATTGCTCATTTGGATGGACAGTTGTGGGGAGCATCATGGTTTTGAAAAGACCATGTTCAAAAAAATCCCTCAGTTTTGGAGAAGCATCCCTCTTTTGGGGAGAGCTTCATTCATTTTTGGGAAATGCTACTTTTTTTTTGGGGGGGGGGGGAAACACCTGAAATTTTGGGGCACAGCCCTCATTTTTAAAAAGCACAACACATTTTGGTGCAGCATCACCCATTCTGGGGTGAGTAACTCCTCTTTGAGAAACATGACTTTCTTTTGCAGGAGAATCATTCTTTTTTGGAAAATACAACTCATTTTGGAGTGAGCATCACCCATTTTGGGGTTGTGTGTCACATTTTGGGAAAGCATCACTCATTTTGGGGGAGAAACACTCATTTTTGAAGAATAAATCTCATTTTGGAGTAAGCATCATTGATTTGGGGAGAGATATATCATTCATTTGTGGGCAAAATCCCACTGGAGCTCATTTGAGGTGGAGGTGCATATCATATTTTTGGGAGACTGTCGCTTTTGAAAGTATAAATACTATTTTCTCCACATCACTTAATTACCAGTCCATTCACCCATTATGGGGGGGGAGTTATTCCAGCATTTTGGGTCTTACATGCTCACAGGAAGAAGCTGCCAAGAAAATACAGCTGCGACCCCTCATCTTGTAGCACTTTATAATAAATGGCCAGGAATTAATACTAAATTACAATGAACCCTTTATGAAATTACAGATTACATTCATGCCAGATCAGTATTGAAAAATAGGCTTTTCTGCCTACTGCATCACTCGTGGTTTTTTCCCTAGCTCCTGTTGGGGTTTTTTATCAACTCTTCAGGAGCCAAAAAAAAAAAAAAGAACAATACTGGCAAAAAGCCATAAAGAAAATTATCCTTCTTGTGGATTCCTACATTTAGAGCAGGAGCCTGCAGGAAGAAAATTCCTTTATTTTTGCCCTGGTTTGCTTTTGCATTTCCTCCCACAACATGTGTTAAGGCAAAACAGACCCTTTCATTAGCATTTAAAATAAAAAAAACCCAAATTTCAGGGGTTTTGGCAGTTGCCCTCCCCCATGGTGCTAAAACTCCACCATTTTCCCATGTGGAGGGACAATTCCAGGAGGAAACCATCTTTCAAGCAACAATATTGAGACTCCTTCCACCCAGGTAAATCTTGGGGGTTACCATTCAATTTTGGGTGAAATCTTGCATTTTTAAAACTTTTTTCCCCTCATTTTTTCCTGAATCAGTGCCAAAGCTACTTGGAAAAGTTTCACTCCTAGCAGCCTTTGCCCCAACTCTGCATCCAATCTCCAGCCTTAACAACAAGAACGGGGTGAGTTGCTTTTTTTCCAGATTCAACAGGTTTTTAGCACATAAATTAAAGGATTTGGAAGAATTTCCTCCCTTCTCCAGAAAGTTGTGTCCGAAGTCACCAAACAGCTGCAGCATTGGGATCAAAGTGGGGAGGTTTGGGAAATCCGGTGGGTTGAGTACCAAACCCTCAGATCCAGCAGAACTTGCACTCACTTGATTATTTTTCTTCCCCCTCTGCTGATATTTATGCCTCTAAATAATCTTTTTGGGGAGAAAAACCAAAAAAATATCTAGTCCTGGGGTCAGTTTGGTTTTTCTTTGTGCCAAGAAATCCCAGGGATGGACACGATGACCCACAGTAAAAGCCCGCAGTTGCCCAACAGCATCCAAGCATCACAGAGGGAAAACACCGTTCCCTAAAATTTCTTTTGCTTACCAAAAACTTAAGGGAAAAAGAAAAGTAAAACCTGAAATTAAAGATTAACTTGGCCACAATATGTGCCTTGTAAACATGTGTCCTTCGCTTCCATGTGCTGACATGGTGGTCCCCACACTCCCACGGGCAGCTGGGGCATCCACCAGCGCTGCCAGTTTGCTTTTTTCTCACAATTTTTTTTTGTTCTTGCCTTTTTTTTTTTTGGCATTTTGGGGGGAATTTTGTATCTGGTGGTGTCAGTGATTTGGGAAGCGTGCAGGAGGAGCTATTCCAGCGAGTCACTGTGGTCCAAGCCAAGGTCAGCGCTAGGTGCTGCTGGGAGGCCACCAGGCTCTTCCTCGAGCTCTTCCTCCTCCTCTTCCTCCTCCTCCATCTCGTCCTCATCCTCTTCATCCTCTTCCTCTTCCTCAGTGCCATCAAGGGAATCATCATGGGCTGCCAGCATCGCCTGCTGCATGGCCATGGTGGCCGTGGCTGATGAGAGGGGTTGGAGGTTGTCCATGCTGAGTGAGCCTGACATTAAAAAAAAATAAAGAAATAAGGATTCCCCAACTAATACAGAAAGGACAAAAAAAGTGCATAAACCAAGAATAAATCAAGGGAAAAGATCAGAGAGCACCCTGTAGAGTGTCCCACCTGCCCCAGTCACTCCCCAAGGTCCAACCCTTAATTTTTCTAGCTAATGTATTAGTATTTACTTAGTATTAAGTAACAAGAGATCCTCACTTCTGAGCAAGTAGATGCCAGGATTGGTTGGGCAGATCTTCTCTTCATCTTCTCTTAATTCCCACATTTCCTTCTCTTCCTATCTTCATCTGGTCTGTGCTCATCTCTGCTCTCTTCATCTTCATTTTTCTCATCTGTTCTCTGTTCATATCTCTTCCCATCTTGTCTCATCTGTCATCTGATCTTAATTTTCACTATTAATTTTCATCATCTATTCTGTTCATCTTCTCTTCCCATTTAGTCTCATCTGCCTTCTCATCTCCATCTCCTCTCCTTTTCCCCCTTCCCTGCACCTCAGGAGATATCCCAAGTCATGCCCCATATTGGATGATTTTTGAGGGCTGTTCCTGTGCCAAGGGGATAGGAGTGCCCCATTGCCAGTGCCTTGTGATGGCCAACTGGAAGGACTTTCTTGCATAGGCCACATGTTTTTTCCCATAGGGTGCTAAAGGGCTCTAGAAATCCTTAATTACCAATTAAGGCCATAATGTAATGTGTGCCCACTCCTTCCTGAAAGAGGAAGGGCCACTACGCTTTGTCCTTACCATCGGGATTTGTTGCTGAATTGCCAGCCTGCTGCTGCAGGACCCCGGTGGCGATGGAGTTGGGCCAGAACCGCTGCGTGGGCCGGTGCTGAGATTTGATTTTCTTGGCTTTGGGGGCTGGATCCGGGTTGCTGGCATCGAGCATTGGCTGCAGGATGCGTCGCCGGGCATTGATGAACCTTTCCATGGAAAAGGGAGTAAATATAAGTCACTACAGCAGTACTGAGTTAAAACAATAGACATTATAGCAAATCAATGAGTTGCAATATAAAACCTTATCAAAAGAAGTTTCATGTTCCAAAAATCTGGGGTTTTTTACTCCATTTCATTTGCCTGGGGCACATTATACCACTGTATTAATTTTTCCAGCTAAGTGGCAAGATGCTACACTCTGGATTTGCCAGGAGAGGGCACTGAGACCTCGCAAACTAATGCATTAAACACAACCAGGCTCGGTTCCCAGAAATCACAGAATCATACAATATGTTGGAAGGAGTTGGAAGGAACCCATCAGGGTCATTGAGTCCAACTCTTGACCCTAAGCAAGGAACCCAAGAATATGCCCTAACCACTCAAGTTGCCCCCAAGAAAGTAGTATACAACATCAAAATAATGTGGAAAAAGGTCCTAAAGCCAGCCAGATGACTGCATGGGCCACCAACACACTCACCAGTTGTTGACTTGTAAGAGGGTCAGGTTGGTTTGGGCGGCAATTTGCCTCTTCTCATCTTCTGTGGGGTAGGGGTGCTGGAAGAAAAGAGAGATGGGGGAGCAAAATTACATCCCTGCATGCAAACCAGTGGCCCTGAGTGAAAAAAATAATGAAAACCTGCCTTTTATTTTTATTTTCCCACCCTGAATTTGGTGGGTTCTTGCATTTGCAAGATGCAAGATTGAAGGATGGCATCCAAGAGCATCAAGATTTCCTCAGTGTCCTTAGGGCTTCTCCAAGACTTTCCATAAAAGGCTCCTCCTTCAAGGAAAATGTTTGGGATTTTTTTTAATTTTAGCAATTTTCTAATTATGGTTGTTGGTAAAGGTGGGCTTTGGGCTTCAAAACCCAACATGACCCACAGTGCTTACTGTTAGAGGCATCAATAAAACACTGAAACATTGCACTAGAAGACTACCAGTACTCAAAGCTTCAGCAACCTCCTCCCAGCCGTGCTAAAATCCCCCTTTCCAACCCCACCCACCTGTCATTTTTTTGGATCCTCAAGTCAGTGACAGTGTTAATTGCAATGACCTGTTTTCCAGCTGTTAGCCCCCAAAACAGTATGATTTCCTTGATGAAACCACCCAAAGTGAATGCACACTGGAGACTCCCATCCCGCCAGAGCCTCACTGGTTTAAAATGGCTCCTTTTTGGGCAAAAGTATCCCCATTTTTGGTATATTATTTCCAGTATTCTTTCTTCCTTCTGGTGCTCCAAAACTTCCAATAAAATGATGAGCAAAGACACTATTTGTTTAAAAACATTATCCATGATGCCAAATGGAGAAATCCCATGAAGAAGCTCAAGTTTCTTCTGACCACAAGGACCAAGCTGAGAGTTAAGGTCCAACCATTCAGTAGGAGGACTTCATTTAGTTTTGCAATCCTGCTTTGGAAATAGCAAACCTTGGGGTTCTGGCACCTGGCAGAAAATGGCTTCTCAGTTTCTGGTCTTCCAAATCCTTTTTGTGTTTGCAAATCTGCAGTTCTGCCGTCAAGCTGGGGATGGCAGCCCAGCACTGTGCTACCCTTGTCCTCAATCCAGTAAATCCAAAATTTCCCATTAAAAAAAAGAAAAGCTGATGCTGCTTCATGCCCTGGCTGAGGTTTTCCCACAAGCTGCTCCTTGAAACTGCTCTTTCTGTATTGCTGATGCCTTGGGGATCCCCCACCTTCCTGGAGAGCAAATCTTTGCAGCCAGTTTCCAAGTGATTTCTTGGCTGAATTATGCAGGAAAAAGGGGTGGGATTTTTAGCATTTGCCTTTCTCCCAGCCCTGCTAATGGGAGAGAAGTCTTCTTGCATGAAAATATCCAGGTTGCATCGAAGCTCCCTCTTGTCTACTTCCATCTCCAATCCCCAAAAATGGGGTGATTTTGTAATTCTGCATTTTGACTGATGGCTAATGTGCCACGGCCCTATCTGTGAGGCAGCTTTCATATTTCAGCTTGCTAGAAAAGGGTATTTTGGAGCTGTTAACTGCAAAAAATGCTCTATTATCCATCTGCAAAAATTCATAGAAGTCTCCTTCTAGTTTTGTTTGCTTCTTTATGCCTTAATGGAGTCTTTTTCTCACCTGCAGTGAAAACGGTCATGCCCAGAATACTACAAAAATACAAGCAAAGCACTTCATGCCTTCAAATACAAATTCAGAAAAACCACCACTTGGATTTGAAAATTTCTGGGCTTTTTTTTCTTTTGTTTTCCCCAGCTCGTAGGGTGTTTTGGCGACTGTGGTGCTCACCATGAGATGCTGGAAGAGCCACGAGCGCATGATGTTGGTAGCATGTTTGGGCAGGACGCCCCGTTTGTTCTTGGATTTCTTGTCTTCACCATCAAGGAGGGAGGTGAGATCCAGGTTCACCTGTCAGAGGAGAGGAATGGGGAGAGAATTGGTTGATAATGCCAACTGGCAACCCAAAAAAGGAGCAAAACCAACCGAAAAAATGAGCAAAGCCAACTCAAATTGAGGTGAGATGACTGCAAAAAAACCCAGCACTTATAAGGAGAATCTAAAACCCCTTTCCCCCCTCCATGAAATTTTCATTAAATGCACATTTTCTGCTGGGATCTGTATTTTTTATATCCACTTTTTTGTCAATGCTTTGTAAGGTACAATGGCACAGTTGGGGATTGTGGTGATGAAGCCAAAACAAATTTTAATCTGTGACTTAGAAGAAAAACTCTTTTACCTTAAAAAAGCAATGAAAAAAAACCCCAAACCTCATAAAAAGATGACTTTCTCAACCAAAAGTTAAAACCTGCCACTCACTAACCCCTTCAAATCCATGGTTCTCACCCAGCTGGTTCCCACCACAAGGAGGATGTCTATTGAGCCAAAATTTGCTTTTCCCTCCCCTAAAATTAAAAATATGCATCTTGCTGCAAGAGAAGTTTTAATGAGGATGCAGGAACCAAACTAAAGTCTAAGCATTTGAGTTAAAAGGGGATTTTCTTTTCCAGCTCTTCATCAAAACATTTCTCCTGGATGAATTAAACATCAGGCCAGCAGGTCCCTGTGATTTCCCTGGTCTCCAGCTGAATAAATCATGCTGGCAGCAGAGGAAGAGCATCCGGAGGTGCCTGTCCAGGGCTTTGTCCCTGCCCCGATATTCCCTGTGTGCATGTTTTTCCCACCACAGAGGGGTTTGCTGAAAGATTTAAACCTGCGATAGAGCGGTATTAAAGAAAAAAAATTTTTAAAGCATTGCGCAGGCAATAAAACCTGCCAGGGAGGTGCCACCTCTTTCCTAAGTGCCATTTAATGATTGTTTCATAAGAGACTCCTGCAATTAAAATGGAGCATTTTGGAAAAAGTGGGGGAGAACTACTCTACCCCTGGGAAACAGAGCAGCAGAAACTGATGCATTTTATTTCCCAAATTCCTGGGGAATGGGTGTTAGGAAGAGCTCATGGACAAGTTGTGCTAACAAATCCATTTCTATTCCAAATCACTGTCGTATTGCAAGAATGAAGGGAAACCCTGAATAATGCATTGCAATGTCAAAAAAACCCCAAAACCAAAACCAGAATAAAACCAGAGCAAATGGCTAAAAAATATCCCCAAATCCAGAAAGCAAGGGGAAAAAAGAGCCTTTCTTGTAGGATGTGACTACCATACAGGACAGGCAATGCCAGCAATCCCAAATCACCATGTATATCATTGTTGTAATATACTGCTGTTAAAATATATCAGCAATAACATCTAATCTATCCTAGTCCATCCTATCCTATTCCATCTCATCCTATCCTATGCTATCCTATGCTATCCTACGCTATCCTATCCTATCCTATCCTATCCTATCCTATCCTATCCTATCCTATCCTATCCTATCCTATCCTATAATACATAGTATACAATATATAATAGAGCATATAGAATAAACTGGAATACGTTCTATTATACATTATGATATATCAGATGTTGTTGTATATTATTATTATTATATAGCACAAAATAATATTATGTACACATATATTGTAATATTTTATAACAACATTATAGACATTTCTATAACTCATTAGATCGTTGCTATAAGTCATTGGGTACCCCAAGGGCACCTGGCAGATGGATTTAATCAACATTTCTGATAATTAAAAATTTGGGATATTTCAAGAGTTGAATTCCAACTCAGCATATTCTGTCATTTTGTGAATTTATGGAGAAACTGCGGCACTCTGCTTGTTGCAGTGCAAAGTATGGGGTAAAACAGAAATTTGAGGTGGGAAGGTCTTACCTGGGCATTGGGGATCTGCAGGGCGCCGGGGGCGATGGCTTGGGCAAGGACCTGGCCCTGTGACGTCACCATCGTCACTGGCTGGTACAAGGCTCCACCTATGGAAAAAAGACGTGTGGAGGTACTGAAACCCCCAGATTTCTACACACCCACCAGCCTTCCCTGTGGTCTTTACCTGGCACGGTGGGCGAGCCGCTGCCAGTGCTCATGGCCAAGTTGCCTGGCGGCAGCGCAGCTGCTGGCACCACAATGCCCGGTGGTGGGTTGGATGCAGGCGGCAGTGCTGCTGGAGAGCTCTGCAGCATCTCCTGCAATAAAAAAACATTAAACCATGAATTTTAACATGCGGGAGCACAAAAGGTTTCATTTCCCCCCCTACAATAAATCTGCCCCTTTTCTCTTTTTATTCCATTGGTTTAACAGGAAAAATTGCAGAAAAAGGGATTTTTCAGTTTGTTGCAATTGCAAAAACAGATAGAAAATTATGGATTTATCCTCTGCAAAGCTCTCACTTAGCATCTTCCCCAAACGAACTTTCTTTGTGCAGCCACTATTTCCCATAAAGAGAAATGGAAGGGGGAAAAAAAGATCATGATAGACCAGAAGGAATTTCTTTAATCTTTTTCTTTCTAAATATTTCTATTTTCTTGGTGCTTTGGTGAGGACTGGATGATGCAGCATTTGCTTTAAGTGCAGGTGAGAACCACAGTTTCGCTTTGCCAAAATAATAGTAAAATAATGACATTAATAATAATACAATGCCATCTGATATTCCTTGCAGCTTTAAGCTAATTTCTTGCAAAAATTGACACTTTTTTAGCCAAAAGGTGTAATTTTATTATCAGCCCTGTCTCTGGAGCAGCTCTTGCATGTGAGTACCAATAGTAATGACCCCAAATTGGATTATTATTTTACCATTTTATTATTTATTTGAATAATTAAATGATTGTTTGAGTATTTAATGTGACATTTTGAGAAGAGTACCACAATTAAGGCTATGGGGGAATACAGGACAACATATCCTGAACTCTCAGATGGACAGGATTTTGCAAATAATATTGATAAAATGATCATTTCAAAATAAGCCCAAGATAACTATATCTCTCTAATTCACCCAGCTGGAATGGAAATAAAACTGCACTTATTTTTTTTTTTCTCCCTTTTCTACCCATTTTCCCATTCTGCACCTCTTCCCTGGTGTCCAGCTGGTTCTCAAGTGCTGAAAAATATCAAGAAAGGGCATTTTTTTTCCATATTTTTATTAATTTTTCATACATGTCAATGCATTTTTTCAGGAAACCTATTATTTGGGTTAAGAAAAAAGAATTTCTCTGGACTAGTGATATGCAATGCCACTGGAAAAGATGACTGTAAATGTGGTGACAGTGGCGAAAGCTGCAAACACAACGGAACTACAGAGATGAGAATCTGAATGCACCAATCAACTCATTTTACATCAAGACCTGGGGGTGTCATTCCACCTGGGGGAGTTGGGGTACTCGGTGTCCTTTTCCCCATCACATACATGCAGCTTTTTCCTTATCTGTAACCACCACATTGTCTGTGCAATGGTTCTCAATAAAATTCATGCTTTTGCTATTAAAACCTCCTTAATGCATTTTCCCCACCTGTGACGCTGAGCCCAAAACTTTGAACCCAACACCTCTGCTACACGTTTTGTCCTCCCCGTTGATAATCTGAATTTATCTGGAAATTTTGCTGCAACTGCTGTGAATTTTTCATTCACCCCCCAGACATTCCTTTTCATAGCTGAATTAATTTTAAAAATGCAAATATGACCATAAAATTCTTGTACTGCTTTTTTCCCTTCCCCTTCCCCACTTCCAGTCTTCTAGAGGATGTGGTTTTCAGTTTGAAAACTGCAGATTTCTCAGCATACAGAGAGCAAAAATCAGTCTCTTTTGCATGCACTTGCACTTGGCTCTTGCTAAGCATCAGGCCAACAAATGCAGTGGAAATATTCACAGAAAACAAAGCATGGTTCAGGAGAACCTCAAAAAGCAGCCAGATACAGCCAAGAGATTTGGAGCAGCCTGAAGATGTCTGTCTTTCCTCTCCTGCCTTGTTTTCCCATGATTCTTCCTAAAGAAGGGAATCTGGAAGACCTTTGTTTGGAAGTGCATTGGTAACAAATCATTTGGAATATCAGAAAACTGGAACAAAAAACCCTGCTATTTCCAGATACAGTGGTCAAAGCCATTTTCAACAGCATTTTATGATGACAAAAATTGCCTTTTTTTTTTTTTTTTTGTGGTGTAGAGGAAAACTGTCTCAAAACACCATCTCAGTGGTGTCCAAATAGGCAAAATATTGGTAATTATCAGAAAAAGACATTAAAGGAATTCATGGTGTTTCCTCAACAGAACTGTGAAGCCAAGGGGACCCAGTGGAAGTGGAGGCTCTGCCTTTAAGTAAATACAGATAGCTATCTCCAAGAAGATTTAAAAAATGTATTTTTGCATACCAATTGCCTCAGATTGCAAATGTCAGCCAAATTCTATTACACTTGGCAGTTTTTCTACAGTGGAAAATATTTTATATTTTGAGACTCAAAATAGTTCATGGAATCCTAGAATGGTTTGGGTTGGAAGGGAACTTAAAGCCCACCTTGTTCCAACCCCCTCCCATGGGCAGGGACACCTTCCACTAGCCCAGGTTGCTCCAAGCCCGTCCAACCTGGCCTTGGACACTTCCAGGGATGGGGCAGCCACAGCTGCTCTGGACAACCTGTCCTGGTACCGCACCACCTTCAAGCTGGAATGTTTTCGGCAATTTTGAAACCTGAGTGTGAAAAAAATGCATCACTAGGTGTCTCTGCAGATCCACATCTCAGTGTTGACCAATGGCAAAACATGATTTCTCCAAATTAAAAGTCACTTTGATGAAGAAAAAGACCTGGAACATATGGCATTGCACAAAAACACCCCTTTCTTACAATAAGGCAAATATCCAAGTGCCCAAGGGTAAGTAAGTGCTAAAATTCAGTGCTACTTGAGCTGCTGTCCTTCTCCTTGTGCTTTATGACAGAGACATTTATTTTTGGGTGACACACAATGCCTAAAAATGTCTGCCTCATCCTAACTTTTTGAAAAGTATTTGTGTTGGGGAAAATTGGGATTATTTAGAGAAAAAGGAAACCCATGGGTTTACTGAGAAAGAGCTGGTCAAACTCAATCTCATGTAAGATGATTCATAAGGATCCTTTGTGAATGGATGGGTAGATGGAGATGAGAAAAAAGTCAGCTTTAAGTAACAGAGAAATCCAGGCTTGTCCACAGGGCAAACTTGAATAAATTTAAGATCTATATAGAGAAGCACTACATTGAGTTTTACCAACCCCACTGTCGGCCTACCACCACCACCAACCTGGTCTAGGGGAAGATGTGCCCACCCATGGCAGGAGGTTGGAAAGAGATGAACTTTTAAGGTCCCTTCCAACCCAAACCATTCTACGGAGAAGGAATTTGAGAAGAAATGATGTCCTGAAAATACCTATTTAAGCACTGCCAACCTGAAACAAGAGCTGAATAATGCAGAATTTGATTCAATTTAAATATCCCCAGCCGTGCTGTGGTTCCTGATGTGATTGGCTTAGCACTGGGTTTTTTCTTGCAAGTGGAGAACAGTGAGGACCCCTTTGATGCTGAAGGATAGTTGGACTTACTTTAAGCATTGGGTTAAATTGGTTAAGGAAGGACTTCACCTTGAAAGAAGTACCTCCCCACTCCCACTCCTGTCTGAAAAACTAAAAAAAATAGTCATTAAATGAAGGGAGAGGATTAAAAAGGGCCTGACAAGGACTAAAGGAAGGAACTAAGTGAAAAATAACCAACAAGAATGGAAGGGGAATTGCTTGATGCACTTGCAGGACAAAGAGGCTACAACTCCTCCACAAAACAAAGCAAAGCACAAAATAAGAAAGCAATGAAGAAAACAGGGCGGAAAAACATCTGTAAGGTAATGAAGGTTTGGGGAAGGTTCATCACATGGGGAAACCCCTAACTTATCACCCCAACTTGGCCAACACCAGGAGTCCTCTCTAGACTTGGCGACATAAGATTTGAGCAACAGTCAAAACACCTGTTTCAGTGTTTTCTTCCCATCATCTCCAAGCATTTTTTTTTTATATTTCTAGAAATTCCTGCATTTTCCATCTTAGAAAGCACAAATAACACCAAGCCAAGGGCCCTTTTGGATACACCAAGGAAATCCAACAGTGATGGTCCAGTGATGACATTTTGACAGCTCCAGACATTGTTTTCCCAGTTTTGCTTGACATCCTTGTTACTGTGTATCCATAATTTTTTTAACATGCTGTCCTATGGTAAAAAAACTTCGCAAAAATCTGAAATATTTCACTTTCCTGACAAACTTGGTGTATGTCCTCACAAAATGATTGACACTCCTCCCAAATCCCAACAAAACCTATTTGCTGAGAAATCCAATTTTTTTTATTAATTCTGTTTTGGTATTTAGACTTTTTAACTTATTTTTTTTTATTTAGACTTTTTTAAAATCCTAAATTAACCACCCATTTGCTCTTGTACCTACCCTCAGCATGAGACAAGTAGGTTGATAATTAGAGAAATCATCCCACTTGCCATTTTTTAAACACATGATTTTTCAGTTCTCTGGAGCATCCTCAGCTCTTAAAACTCAACTGATGGATATAAAGTATTTTCATCCTTTTTTTTTAAGCCTTATTCATGCAAACTCAGGGATACTGAATGAGTTGAAGCACTCAGGTATTTGATGTTGCTTAGTTGGATACTTAGAAAACATTTGCAATTGTATTGCCACCAGCATGTCATCCTCATCCAATGACCAGATGAGACAGTGGCTCCTTCTGGTCCATCACTGCAAATATTTCACCTGCTGTAGCCTGCTGAAAATCTCTTAGCCATTAAGTGAACATTTCCCCTCCAGCTGAGTCTTTTCTGGGCTTGTTCCTATTTATTTAGCAACTGCCTCTAAATCCTCACTTGAATTCCTCAACTTTTAGTTCTTGCCCAGAAGGGAAACATCAGCAGCTCCAGGTTTACAGGAATCGGAGATGCTTGGCACCTCTCCATGGGCCTGATTATTTTCCAAAGACTTGTGCTAATTTTCTGATATGATCCCCACCTCTTTGTGAGGCACTAAATCCTCATTACTTTTCCTGACCGATGCATTCTAATTAGATCAACACTTTGGAAAAAAAAAAAAAGGGAAAGGAGAGAAAAAAAAAATCACAATAGCCACAGGAAGGCTTTCCATCTCATTAACTCCCTCACTTATTATTTTCATGAAAATTACTGATAAAAAATGTGCATCTCCATTTGCTGGGACTGGGAGCTTCGTTGGCTCATATCTAACATCTCTCTCATCACCCGGGATGTGAGCTGTTGCCATGGCAATGCACAATAATAGAAACTAATAAATTACAAACGAGATGCTCGTTGAGCAATTATTGTTCTCTTTTATGCAAGTGTCTTGCTAATTTTGATCATAAGGAATGCTACCATAAAGCAGCAAACAGATAGTAAGTCCATTTCTAGAGATTATTAGAAAATTGAGCGAGGATGGGGTTTTTTAGTTCAATGATTAAGTGGTTTGGTGCTTTCAGGGAACCCAAACAGGAAATGGAACTTTTCGGGGTGGAAGGATTTCACTCATAGTGTTGGGAGCTTCAAACTCTACAGCACCTGAGACTGAGCTACTAAAAATGCTTTTTTTTTCTTTCCACCACCTTAAAAATGCCTGAAAGGCCCTAAAAATCCCCCACCACCTATGTCCTTTTTATGGAGAACCCCAGGAGATGCCTGGGTTATTTTGTGTTGGCTGCAGTTATTTCTGGTGGGATCATACAACCTTAAATTTCATTTTTCTCCCCCCAAAAACCTAGTGTCTGAGAGAAACATATTCCCTATGGGCACACAATATAGCATTGAGGTTTTTGGGATGCAACCAGCCAAGATTTATTCCATGCACTGCAGATGCATGTGGAAACCCAAACCCATGGGCAACTTCTTTTACAGATATTAAGTTACAATCCTTTATTTTGCCTCAAAAGCCACCAAGGTGAACCTTGGTTTGGCCATGTCAGTTGATATTTCTGCAATTCTCAGAACATTTCCTTGTACTCTTTCGCTATGCCTGAGGCATCAAATGTTTTCTTCTCCAGCTAAAATCCAAATTATGCAAAAAAGGTGGTGAAGGGAATGTTGATCATGCCGAGGGAGATCTGTAAGATGTGCTGAGGACCAAAAAGGAGCAGTGAAGCCAAAAAGGGTTATCTGAGATTCAAAAATCTGTTGACCTGCCATGAAACAAACAGGGAGAGAGAAGCAGTGAAGAAAATGATGTTTCTGTCCCTTCTGTCAATAAATACTATTTTTTCATGAAAAAATGCTAATTTCTTGATGATATTGACATGAGATCTTAGGAGAAGTCCTGCACTCTCCTTTTCGCAGAGCCACAAACATAGGGGTTGCAGCTCTACCAAACTTGTGAAAAAAAGGCCATAAAAACTTAGAAATGCAGGAAAAATCATCACAGCATCATTTATTGCACTATATAAGCAAGATACAGGTTTTTTTTCATTACAGGGAAGGATTTTGAGGAAGCCACAACTGCTCTAAGAGTAACTCTGAAACCTTGTTGGCCCAGCTTGCCCATTGGTCAATGTGCAATAATGGTGACTAGGGAAGAATGTTAAGCCATTACCTGGGGGTGGAGGCTGATGGAGGAGGGGTTGGGGGAGTAGGGCCCCCCCAGGTCATTCCTGAGTAGGTTGTCACTGTGCATCTTGGTTTTGAGGCAGGTGATGTAGCGGTTGCAAAAGTCCTTGCACAACTCATTGACCTTCTCTAACTCCAGGAGGTGGATGCGCAGCACCTGGATTGCCTTCACCATCTACACAAAGGCACACAACAGCAAAGTTAAAGTACTTTTTTCCCATGGAAAAAAAATCCCAAAAACTGAACCTTCTCACCCAAAATGTAATGTGGAACTGATCCCTATGGTAGAAATAAATTAATTTCCTTTCTCAAAACACCAAAAAAACGAATATTCTTGCCCAAAATTCATCCCAGACCCCATCCATCTGTACATCCGCATTTCTTTTCCTTCACCATCAATGATAACTGAAATTCCAAGAGGGAAAAAAGTCACCAAATTCACCATTGGCTTCATGGGAATTGCTTCCTATGCCCAAAAAAAGGTCCAAGCCAAAACGCTGAAGGTTGAAAAGTGTTTGGTTATTCTCCAGAGGGCACTTCTTCTAACAAGATTACAGGGCTACAACTCAGCCATGAGCTGTTGCTGGTGCAAAGTCTGGTCCTCATTAAAAAGTACCCCATAAACCTTAAAAAATTTACACATAAAACATTCCTCTCGCTGAGCTGAAACCTTAAGTTTTATAGCTGCTGTTTGAAATCTTGCATAATATATAAAATTTCAGCTATTCACTCTGGGGCAATAAATCCTGTTTTATGTAACAAAGCGTCTTTGCATTTCAAAGGGTATTTTTAACTTGCAAATTTTAGTGGTCATCTTTACAAACTGCAAGTCGCCATGGCTGGGAAACATCCTAAAAAAATCCAGGGCCAAACTCCAGTGCTGGCTCCATGATGGTGAAAGTTAATTTTTGGTTGCCGAACAACAGGGATGATGGGTTGTGGATGGAAAGATTTTTCTTCCCCCCTCTCTTCTGGTTTTTTTCCCTCCTCTGCAGTTGGCACAGGCAAAGCACAAGGTGGAGGTGTTGTGCCCCAGCTTTTCACATCCTCCCAGGGCTCAGTGGCCATGAAAGTCAATATTCAAGGGCAAAGGCAAGAAGACCTGACACATACATGTATAAAAAATAAATCTCTCAATTATCTCAGCTCATTTGCTTAGGGTCTCATTTTATGTCCCTGCTCTGCTGCATCGTATATCTGTCCGGATAAAGAGTTACAGTCCGACAGCGTACGTGTGCGGGGTTGTAAAAAATACAGATGCTGAATTAATTGACTGTGTGGCACTCGGAAGCTGATTGAGTTGATAATGGTGAGATCTGACCTTTTTCTAATTTCTAATTATGTGAATCTTGGCAGTGAGAAATACATGACTCTTATTCTAATGATAGCTAATGCCACTGGCCTTTTCATCCCTGCTTTGCCATCACCAATTTCTGGTGAATTGGTGGTGTTAAAAAAAAAGCAACACTGAAAAATTAACAAAAAAAAAAGGACAATGTAAACAGGAAAAAAGTGCCAGCTCACAAACAGGTTGAAATGTCAAGTTTTGAGCCCTGCAAGACTGTTTCACCCAAAATTCCCTTCAGTTAGTGCCTCCCACCAACAGGAATGGTGCTTCTTCAGCATCTACTATATGTCTCCTCTTGATGCAAGTGTTCCATACTGACCAATCTGGATGGCTTGTGGAGGAGTTCTGGGTACTGGATAGAACATAAACATACGGATATGTAGTAAAAATAGGGCAAACTCATATATACAGGTACAGATATAGCCGGATATAAATATAGAAAGATATAGCTATAGATAATTATGACTATGACTATATCGAGTGCTGCAAGGTTACATGGGATGACTGCAACTGCCCATAGCCAAATTTCGCCTTGGCAGCAAGAGTTGCTCCAAAATATGCCCAAAGACCATGACTGGTGCAGGGTTTTTTTTAAGAAATCACAAAAAACCTCAGTGAAAATAACCAGTGTGGACACATTTCCTGCACTATTTGCTGAGGATGTTTCACCTTGAAATGTGTAGAAATAGGTTTTCCTTCCCCAAAATTTTAGATTTTTTTTTGCTTCACCTGGCTCCATTTCTCTCCTCCTCCTAGATCATTACACCCATTTTTACATGATTTAACGCAATGGTGTTTTGTTGGCGTACCAGAGCATCAGATGCATGTTTGAAATATGCAAAATTGAAATAATCCAAAAGATTGGATGGTTTGGGGTTTTTTTGATTGCTTGTCCCAGAGCAATGTCTGTTCTTGAGTACATTATTGCAAAATGGGTTTAGTAATCTGCAAAAGGGCTTTGCATAGGGATGTTGCAAAACTCTACTCCAACTGAAATTGGGCACAAATGGTGTGGGATTTTACTCCATCTTGAAATCACCTCTTGCTCTTTTTAGGAAAGCAGTAGTACTTGCACCTAGATGAGTTTTTTCATTCTTCTTCCCAATCTGACAGATCATCATCCAAAATCACCTCCTTGATATGTGTAATACTTAGAAAAAGCTGCTTTTGGGTTGCCTGATTTTGCTTCTTTTCTGGGAGGGAAATCCCTCTTCTACATATCCCAGGGGACACACCAACCCCCAAGGAAGGCATTTTGCTCTTTGCATCATCAGCGGTGTGCAAAATTGCCCCTTAAGACCTTGACAATTTGCTTGCAGAGCATCAGGATGTTGCCATGGACCTGTCTACCCAGACTCTTGCCTTGGAGACCACATGTGGATGCCTTCTGGAGAAAATAATGGGATTCAGGGATGTTTCCTGAGGTCTGCATAAGAGAAAAGCTCCATTCCAAGCCTTTTGAGGCACCTTCCAGTAGCAATTGGTACAGTAGGAAATTTGGGTTGCCATGAAAACTAGTCCAGTGTGTCCCAAAACATTTCCCATTTATGGAAAAAGCTCTTATTTTGCCCTGCTTCTAGGACAAGAGCTGACCATCACACTTCAAACAAGATGGTGCTGGACAAGAATGCTGATGCTATTGCATGTTGCACTGAAGAGTAGCAATTCCTACAGAGATTGCAAGTTTTGGGGCACAAACCATCCAGCAACCTTGACTGTTTCCAGAAAACTCACTGACCCCATGGGAAAAACTAGCCAAAAATGGGGTAGGGATTTGTTCTCACAGGGGATCTTTTGGAAAAGGTCTCAGTGAAGGTACTGGAGAAAGTGTCACATGGCCTATGGAGAACATTGCCAAAATGGCCAATACTACAAGGTCCGAAGACATAGTGGTAGGTCTTAACTTGCTCCTCACTCCCTACTTTATGGCCAACCCACCAAAAATCATCTACTAAGCCCCAGCTGCCTCTACCAGGTTGTCCAGCTCAGGGTCATCACTGAAGAAGGGCTTGTGCTCCTGTTCCTGCTGGTGGACAAAGTTCTCGATGTCGACGTCAAAGCTGGCTGAGGTGATGCACTCAGAGCCCTGTGTTGCCTGCTCACACTTCTCAAAGAGCAACGTCAGCAGCGGGAACAGTGGGTGCCTGCAGAGGACAAAGGAGACCTCCCATAATGCCCACTATTTTAGTTCCCATGTCCATCTTAACCCCACATCATCCATCCATCCATCCATCCATCCATCCATCCATCCATTCCCTCTCAGCTTGTAAGAACCTGGTGGTGCAAATCTCACTCCCAAGCTCTAGACCTTTTCCAACAACAAAAGAAAACTTAGTAATTGCAAAATTCACTATCTCCTCTATCAAGAAATGACTTCTTTCAATGCCTTGGTGTTTTCTATCACTGAACCAAAGTCAGCATTTCCTAAATATTTTACCATAGACAAAAATGTTTGGCTTTGGGGTAGATGTCCTGGAGCCATCTGCTGTCCTGGTGGCTTTGCATTTCAAGGATCGACGTCGGCATCTGCTCATCGATAATATTTTATCTCAAATTGTCTCTGTTTGTTGGAGATGATGGATGGGGACTTCTACGTGCCCACAGCATCCTATGGACCAACCTTGTTCTATTTTGCTCCTCCACCAAGAGGTCTCTGCACCTCTGTCAAGTCCACAAAGATGGATCAAATCCCACCTCCTTCTTACCATGAGAAGCCACTTGAAAACGAAGATTTATAGTTCTTGAAATCCACAGTTCTCTCCAATTATGATGCTAAATCAATGCAATATAAAATGCAAATATACATACAGCTCCAAAGCATGTGGAGAATATGGGGATGAAGACTCTGTGTCTCAGTGAGCCTCTCCAGCTGTGCAAATTAAAATCAGAAAATTTTATGGAGTCTTTCAGAGCAGAAACGCAAAATGGTGCTCCAGAAATAGTTTCCCAAAGTACTCCCAGTGGGAGTTATCCCAGAAGAATGGGATTGGCTCCACCATTTTATCTCTAAAAGATGTCCCAAAAGATGATTATGAATCATTACCTGACAGTCTTTTTGAGTCAATGTCAAGCGAAGGGGTTAAACCCCTCAGCTAAGTCTTCATTTGCAGCTGCTAATACCACAGCATATTATAGTTTAATCTGTCCTGATCCTGGTTTAATGCAAGATTCACTGAGGCTGGAGCAGAGAACGGTGAGGGGGGGAAATCATTTCATAATTTCAGATGCCCTGCCGGGGCTTAGCTGAGGGATATGAAAGGCAAATTCCAGGCAGTGGGTTGAATTATTGGGACTTATGAACTGGTGGCACCGCAGCAGGTGCCTGCTACCATTTCCAGAGCCACTCCATCAATTAGGAGCAAAGGCATGGAATTACTGCAAGGATGGGGATTTGGGGAGGGGAGAAGGGGATTGCAGCCACTGAGCAATTTGTAGCCCCTTTGCTTTGAGGGGTTGCACTGATCAAGGGGGGATTAAGACCATTGCTGGCATCACCCTGTGCTCTTCAGTATTAATAATGGGGGCAGTGCTGCTATGGATCCCCAGGAATGTTTTGGAGCTGGAGATGAGGAGGAAGGAGAGGCACATGGCTGAGGGGAGAATAGTTGGCTTTTCAGTTGAAACTAAACTAAACTAAACTAAACATTTAAAAATTCAACATAAAATAAAATGAAATAAAGTAGAATCCAATCCAATCAAATCCATCAATAAATAAAAATAAATGAAACAAAATAATAGACAAAAACATTAAACAAAATAAAATAACATAAAATAGCATTAAACAAAACAATCAAATACAGTAACATAAGGGGAAACCAGGGGCCGAAACCCCCAGAGATGGGTTAAGGAAGAGCATTGAGGGCACTCTGAGCACAGTGTCAAGGACCGCTGCAATTTGGGGCTTTGCCATGACCTATATGCTGAATCATTGCATTTTTTGGGTTTTTTTTTCATTTTTGCATGGGAAAAACCCCAAGCCTAACGACCATTTTCTCCATTTCCAGCCTTTCTATGGCCATGTCAGGATAAGGAAAGGACAGCCCACTACAGGCATTTGCAGATGGAGGTTGTGACATAAAAACTGACATTGGGAGTCCCTTCTTGCTATGAAATTTACAGTGGGAAGAACAGATGGATATGCAGAATGCACAAGGAAAACAGAAGGATTTTCCTCAGTGCAGTTGTTACAGAGATGGAAAACCATCCCTGTGGCATGAAGGACGAGGTTTGGGGTGGAAAACTCTGCTTTTGCTGAATATGATTTTAAAAAAAAAAAAAAAAAAAAAAAGCCGTGTTGGGTTTTTTTCCCAGGGAATCCTTCAAATGAAAGGGCTAAACCAGCCCTGACATTTTCCTGCAGGAGAGAGGTCGTTTGCAACCTCTAATAAAAAGGATTCGACACAAGGCTAATAAAGAGGAATGAATTCCTCTAATGGCCTAATTTCCCACATTCAGCCAGGCTCAAGCCAGTAGCAGTGTGGGAACATCACAACTGCAGTTTTACTGTTTTGCGCCCCTTTCCCCCTCAAAAAAAAAAAACAACCAAAAAACAAACAAACAACAAAAAAAAAGAAACCACGACAAAACAAAAAAAAACCAGAATAAAAAAACCCCTCCACAAACAAACAAACCAAACAAAAAAAAAAAAAAAAAAAAAGAAAAAAACCAAACAACCAGAACGCCTTAATGCAAAGAAATCCAGCCATTTCTCACTTAGAAAAATCCAATTTGCAGTGTTCAGGTGGTTTAAGCACCATTTTCCTTCAGAAGAAACATTTTTAATGGTCCAAAATCCATTGGAAGTCCCAGCCCCACTGTTGCATAAAGTCAAGAAAACACTTTAGCTGGGAAAAATTTGCAGCTGGGAAGTGACACTGCTGGACCATTCTTGGCCAAGCTCCTCCCACACCAAGCAGGGCGGTAGAAGATTCATTTTTCCCCCTTTTTTCTATTTTTGTAATGGGCGATAAACCTCCTGTTAGAGCATAAAACCCGGCAGGGTGACTTGTCCATAGTTTTTTATATTTCCCATCACATTTTGCCAGCAATTTCCCTCCAGGCTGGTTGACAGACACTTATAGCCAATGACTTCTGCCTTGGTGCAATTATTGAAAAGTAACAATAATCCACTGTTTTGAGTGGAGGGAATGGACCGAGGAGGGCTGAGAAAATCCTTGTGTGCATTTGATACCTAATGACATATACACCATCCATACTAACTGCTGGATACAGGAATATTCATTAAAAAAAGGCTCATTTTAGGGATAAAAATTTATTTGGGGGATTGTTTGGCTGATGCCCAAAAATAAGCACTCAGGTCTGGGCAATGAGTCCACACATGGGACCAGGCAACAAATTTTCCCCCACTTTTCTAGATGGGAAATACCTCCCACAAAGTATTTTTTGCATGTTTTTGATGTTCAAATTAAAGCTGAGAAATCTCCAAAGGTGGGGTATTTTGTTCTCCTTATCCCCCCAAAGCTGTAAAACTCCTCATGGAAGGGCAAAGAGAAGGTGGTTTTGTCCTCAAATGCCTTCTTTTGCTTTGAGAAAATGATTTTCAGCATTGGGAGACCCACAGTGAATAATCCTTTGCATTTTCCTGGGAAAGAGTGAGTTTATTCTACACTTTCATCTGCCTTTTCAGACCTTTCAGCCTCGTAATATTTGAATATTTGGAGTACAAATATTTTAATTCCTTCAATTCCAAGCTGCAATTTTTTGATTCACAAGCCTCTGCAGAACCTGCCACTGACAGGGGGTTAATCCTTAACCTTAAACCTAATTATATTAGAATATTGTTGCTGTTACATCATTATTGTATATTCTAATATTGTAAATAGTTACATATTCCTTATATAATTATATTTTGCCTATATAATTATACTATTTACATAATTAAAATATTACTTACAGCAATTATATGATAACATTACTGCATATATTACAATATGATATATTATCCCCAAAGTGACACAAAAAGGGGACTGAAGGAGTCAGCCTGTCACTGTCTGCATCCTGTATGGATGCACAAACTGCACATTTCAGGTTAATATGTGACTTTAGTCCTTGTTCAGCCCCAAATCACACAGCTTTGCCCCCCAAAAAGGCTAATCTGAGGGTTTTTTGAGGGTGGGAGATGCTGCAAAACAAAGTACACAAAGGAGCTCTACCACCACGTGTTATGATCAATAGTTATTATTGCTAAAAAGGAGCCAATTGACAATTCCCTCTTTTCTGTGTGTTAATTAATGCATCAGAAGAATAGTGGATTAATAAAGCATTATAATAATGAATGCATCAAAGGATCAATGCAGTAACCTATGCATTAACTAATGCATCATTGAATTGAGGCAATAATAATGCATTACAATAACAAGCCATTAATTAAACTGCATTAATGAATGCATTAATTAATGAATGCACACTGCAATTAGCTTGCATCACCTGTAGACAGCCCTCTTGTCGGCCTCCAGCTGCGCCTGAGGGTCGCCGCCCGTGGCCGGCACCGGTGTGTTAGCGGGCGCTGCTGGCGTGGCGAGATGCACAGGCTGTGCCTTGGTGGGCTGCTGGGCTGTGGCCGTCATCTGGCAAGGGGAGGGAATAAAGGAGAGGGGAGAAAAAGAAGAAAATTAAAAAAAAAAAAAAGTATTTGTTGCACTTCTCTGCTGAGTTTTGCAGCCTTCTGCATGGAATATTGGAAATTCAGAAGGAGGTAGCACTGTGATGGGGCTCTGAGAAGGATGGTTTGGGGGAGGTAAAATATAAATTTGCATGTCATCTTAGCATGGAAGGCGCAGGCTTAGGGGTTTACCACATTTTTTCCCACTTTTTTTCACTTTACACTTGGGGAAAATACAGAAAAAAATCCCACCATCATTCTTGCATGGAGTGATGTTGGAAAGGATGTTCTGCCGAAGTCCCAGATTAAATCAACTGCAACACTGCAGCTTGCCAAGAGTTTTTTTCAAAGCAGGTATTACTGTCTAGACACACTAATTTTCAACTTTATCCCAAAATTAGGTGTGCCTCTTCCAACTTGCCAAGCCGAGCAATGAGTCATCTTGGCGTTGTGAGAAGACAGCAAAGAAAAAAAACAACCTTTTTTTGTGCCCGTGCCCAAATCACCCATCTTTAGCCCCAGTGCCACCCGAGACTGCTGATATCATGGGAATTTGCTGTGTAATAAACCATCCCGACAAAAGACATTAACAAACACTGTGCTTAGTTTAAAAAATGAAATTATTTAAGGTCTTTAAGATGTGAGACGTGCCCTTGCCAATGCTCCTCCATATCCTGCACATCCTTCCAGTGTCACCCCAAAATTGTCACCCTCTGGTACAGGATAACATCTATTTAGGGACAATTTTCTCTTAAAACTAACAACTCCGTTTAAAAAAACTTGCTGCCAGTCTTCAGACAGGTCCAACATAGGCTTCACATTACTATCACAAGATTCTATTTAAAAAAAATCCAGGGAGAATTTTAAGTTGTTTGGGTTCAAATACATCAACAGTGCCACAAAGCCAGTGGTTTTAGCCTAAAATCTCAGCAGAAAATTAATGTGAAGTGGTTGTTTCACCTGCTTTGCTGTCAAAATTTGTAAAAAAATAAGTATTATCCTCTTTTAACCAGTAAACATTCAGTCCTCACTCAAGGTGGGGAGCAAAAGGGTTTGCTGACTCTGACTCTTGCTAAATATTAGATTTATAATTTATTTATTGTCTAATAAACTTATAGGTACTTATTTCTGTGTCTATATGTAATTATACATTTGTATAGTTTCTTCATTCCTGTGTTGATATCAGTGTAAATAATATATATTATTTATTTGTAAGATACACTTACATATTTATTTCAGTGTTTATTTATACAGAAATGGGTTTATATGTATTATTTATTTATTTGTATGATATGCCACTAGATTAATATATATACTAATATATATAAATGTTCATATACATAAAGTATGCTATTAATAATTATATACGTTTTTATATATAAAGCTTTGTAAATCCAGGCTGGACCAGAACCATGACACTTTTTGCTTTTGAGATGTTTGCCTTTAATATCTCCTGCCTGACCTTTTGCTGTCGCTTTTTTCCTCTTTTTTTTTTTTTTTTCAATTTCCTGTTTTTTTCATAACTCCA
>VXBX01001083.1:38433-58355 GCA_013400415.1 Scytalopus superciliaris
AATACATTCAAAGATAAAAATTTTAAAATGTATAAAAATTATTATCAAAATGTATTTAAAATATGAAAAAATGTAAAAAATATGGTTACAAATATGTAAAAAGCAAAAATTTTTTTAAATGTAGAAAATACATTAAAATATGCTAAACATTTTAAAAGTTGCAAAATCATGTTTAAAGTGTTCTTAAAATATGTTTAAAATGTAAAACTTTTTAAAAAGTTTTAATTTTTTAAAGATGTATAAAAAATTGAAAAATAAACGTAAAAATGAAATTTAGAAAATAGTAAACAAAAAGTAAGCAAAGATTTTAAAAACTCGTGTTTTTGCAAGGCTTCTGGGTAAAGAAGGTATTTTTGAGCTGCTGCTTGCTTGAGCTGGGTATGATATTTCTAGGTTTGGGTATAACATTTTGGGGTTCAGGTACAGTATTTCTGGGGCTTTTGCTTCTCTTGGATGGAAATCCTCTGCTGGCGTTAGTGGCTGCTCCCGGGCTCTGGGTGGGCTTTCCACAGGTTTAAATGCCACAATCCCCCTTCCTCAGGATTTTTTTTTTTTTAAGATTATGACCAAAGACATCAAGTCCAGAGAGCAAATCACCTAAATCAGCAATATTTCCCCTGTTCCTCAGCATTTCACTGGGAAATCCATCCACCACCATGACACAAGCTGAAAACAGTGGTTCTGAGCTCAAAAACCTGCTGAGACCACCAGCAACTGGGGGGGCGGTTGGAGCTCCTACTGAAAAATCATAATCTCCAACCAATTTTTAATCTGTGACTTTTTAAAAAACAATTTTAAGATTAAAAATAGAACTACGTTCATAATTTTCCATTTTTGTCCCTGTTATTTTCCACCTAAAAAGCACTTTGGGGAGGGCAGTAAGCAAAGATGCTTTTATTGCTGACTGTGCTGAAAATTGTGAAAAATCAACTTCTCCATTGAATTTTTAATTATTTTTTAAAATACATGTATAGAATATTTATTTATTTATTTATTTTCTTCTCCTTTTTGTCCCTGTTGCAACCACCTTTGGGGAGAGGGGAGAAGATGCTTATCCCTTTCTGTGATGAATTCATGAAAAATTAGCATCTCCACCAAATTTTTAATGACCTTTTTTCTTAAATATATTTTTTAATATGCAAATAAATAAATAATTTCCTCCCCCCCCTTTTTTTTGTCCCTGT
Organism: Scytalopus superciliaris; assembly: GCA_013400415.1. Classification (NCBI taxonomy): domain Eukaryota; kingdom Metazoa; phylum Chordata; class Aves; order Passeriformes; family Rhinocryptidae; genus Scytalopus; species Scytalopus superciliaris. The sequence continues at coordinate 39,618 of VXBX01001083.1, forward strand.
TGTAACCATCTAAGAAGCACCTTTTTGGGAGGGCAAAGATACTTTAATTACTTTTATTGCTGATAATGCCTATTTTTAAAATAATCTCTTCTTGCTACCTGAGCCAATGAAATGGGTGAAGACTCTTAGTTTTTTGGTTTATTATGGAAACCACATGGATTTTTATTCAGACTTCTTAATTTTCAACAGAGAGAGTGCTCAAGGAGTGCGTCCATGCTCGGTATAAAAGATGCTCCATGTTACACCCCTCTGACAGATCCAAGTGATGAACAAAGCAATTTTTTTCCTCCAAAAGGCAGTTTTTCTCATCATTTCTGCTTCATCTTTGCACATTTCTGACAGTGAGGGCAACAGCTTACACAGACTCTGCTGTAAAACATGAAGGCAAAGCTCCCCAAATCCCTTTTTTTAGCACTCTTCTGCGCAAAATGGTCCCCTTGACAAGGAGGAGCTCACTGTAGCTCTAATAATTCACAATTTTTTTATCATCAGTCCTCCCTACCTCTTCCCCATCTCTGGGGACAAGAAACTTGTGCAATTTGCTTTTCCAGTCCCTAGAAAACACAAATTTTCAGGTGAAAAGTTTACAGCAGTTGTAGATGAGTCAAAGAAATCAACTCTTGGCTGCAGCTTTTCCTTCAAACCCACTAAACACAAAGAGAAACACTTGAGCAACTCCCTTGACAAGGAAAAAAAGAAAGGATTTGGGCAACGATGCTCCTGAGGGTCCCCAAAATTCAGTGTATTAAAACAAGGGGCAGCTAAGGGACAGGGACGGAGAAGGTGGAGGGGATGTTACTTAAGGATGCTACAGAAAATGTCGGCTATTTTAGAATCCCCTTAAATTGCCCATTAGGGCTAAACTGGCGTTGCAGCTCCCTGCTGCTTAAGTGAGAAAGGAAAAAAAAATTGGGAAAAAAACCCCCACTCAGAGCGAAGCAGCAAAGCGAGTAAATGATGACACAGAAGTTGGAGGAGCCATAAAAACCCCACCGAGGCGTCATTTGTGAGAAGTGACCTTTTCCCACCGAAGGAAACAAGCAGGAAGGAGACCCGGGTGGCTTCAATGGGGGTGTAAAAGTCAATTTATTTATTTTAGCTTGCAGAGAACAGGCTTGGGGATTTGGGTTTTCTGGTAGTTTTCTTTTTTTCCTGGGAGGGGAGATTTTTCTGCTTTTGCGAATGAAAGAAGCAGCAAATGGGGAAAAACTCAAAATCTTCCATATGAACAAAAAAACAAAGCTGCTTTGAAAAAGAGCTGGCTCCATGCTCAATACAGATCACCCCTGTTAGGTCCTTGTTCCTGGGAAAGCAGAAACATAACATACATTTGCCCATAAAAAGCCTTAGGATGGGCCGCAAGATGTAGGGCCATCTCTGAAATCCGACCTCAGTGCCCAAGTCTGGCTCATTGGGCTGCTCCAGTAGAGTTTCTCTTGGATAAACTTCTTATAGTAACTCCATAATGATGCTTGGAAAAGTTATTTGACCCCTTAGAGCACCATTGGAAATAAAATCCTTTTTCTTCCCTGCCAAAAATTATTTTAAAATGCCATTGAAATAAATCAGAAGGCCATTTCTCTGGCTAAACTCATCATGGTTTAGTCAACTGTTTCATTTTTCAGCTAATTAACCTGCTTGTTGCAAACATGCCACTGTGTCGGCTTTCCAAGAAGACCCAATGACCTCAAAATAAAAAACTGAAAGGGGAAAAAACATAGTTTGACCCAAAACTTTTCAATTTTGGAGATTGGGTTGAGGGAATTTAATTTTGCCAGTCTCTCACACAAACGTTCTAGGGTGAAATGCTTTGTAATGGCCATTATTTAGGAAGGCAGGGTAACTAATGCAGAAGCTGGGGGTCCCCAGGGGTCTGGAGGAGCCCATGGGTGCTGGAGGACATTCACCTGTGGGGTGTCTTGGTAGGGAGGAGGAGGCACTGTCTGGGTGGCCATCATCGTCAGAGCCGGTGCTGGGGAGACATGGTGCATCCTGGGTGGGAGTCACATCGAGAACCTGCAGGCAGGGAAGGAGCTGCTGGATTAAGAGGGATCTCTCCCCAGACAAATTCCACATAAAGGGAAAAGAAAAAGACAGAAAGGAAAGATGACATTCCTCACATGAGCACCCCAGCACAGCACTCCACCATGCAGACCCTGGGAGAAACTCAAGATGATTTGATGACCCTTATTATGCTTTGATGATTACTGGAGATTTGTGATTTTGGATAAGGACCAGGGCCAAAGCACAGCAGGTCACTGGCAAGGAGATCTTCAGTGGATAGCAGCCAGGCAAAGGAGGCTCTTGGAGATGAAGGTTGCTGTTGATGACCCTCATTATGTTTTCCCCTGTGAACCCTGGTGCACCAAGGGCATTTCCCACTCTTCATGCCTAAACACAGTGCCTAAACGGGGATTTCCATCCCTCTCCAGATACTTCTTTTTGGAAGCAGGAAGACAAATCATAAATGCCTGCCCTTTGCTGAAAGGGCACTAAAGCTCACAAAAATTATGTTTCTCTTTGCCTTTGGCCACCACAGAGTTGCATCCTCAAGCACTGCACACTTTTTTTTTTTTTGTGTCTCCAGGTGCAAAGGAGATAGGATAAAAAGAGGGGCACTGGGAATGGACAACTTTGGCTGGGAGAAGTCCCCAGGAATAGACCTGGTGGCAAATGTGATCCAAAAGCAACTCTTGGTCCTGAAATACCTCATGTCCAATTATTTCACAACAACTGCTAGGTTGCTTTAGAAGAAAAGTCAATAATCTTGCTTGAACCCTTAAAAACCCTCTGTCCTGTCCTCTCTGCAGCTCTGAGCTCTGTTTTGGGAAAAGTCACAAAGCTACCCAGGAAAATCTTCCCAGATGCCCTAAAAGTGCATTTCTTTCTGCAATGCCTCATTTTTGTAGATGACATCTCTCAAAGGGTTCACCCCTTTACGATGCCCATCAATGCACTGGCTTCTCCATTGGCTTCTCATCTGGAGAAGAGCCATGGTGCCAGCCCACAAAGAAATGTAAAAAGTTATGTAAAGTCTTCTGGCATCGTGGGGGGATATAATAATGCCAGTGTCACTTTGGTTCTGAAATGGTGACGTGGAAAAGTGCAAGGCAGAGGAACAGGGACACTGATGAGTTCAGTCAAAACTGATGCACATTTGGTAATCTTCCTGAAAGATTCACAATATTCTGGTCTTCTCCTCAAGGTTTCGGGCTTTGCAAGAATCACCAAGCACCAAGTTCACAAATGTACCATATACACATGGAAAGCCAAGTGCTGTGTGCATGGATTAAGCATGAACAAATGTTATTTATTTTGCATGAATAAATGAGGTTATTCTTTCTTTTACTTTGCACAAATATGGATAACCCATGAATTAAGTATTAATACATCACACCCAGAATCCTGTGCATTGTGAAGGTAGATCAGGGTTCCTGCATGACATGGACCTCTCACAAAGAGAAGGATACTGCATTTATGGGATTAAAAGTATGCTTTTCATGTCTTTTTCCTCAACAGCAAAATAGCAGGAGGCAAAATTACCTGCTTTTGAGTGAACTTGCTGCTAAAAAACTTTGGTGTCCAATGTCAAAACTCACTTGCAGCTGCAGGCACATGAATATCTGTGTCCTCAGGGGGTAATGGTTTCCAAGGGGGAAAACCTCCCCACCAGAAATAGCTGCAGCTGGGGAAAAGTAGAATTTAGCATTGTGACACTCTGGCCATCTGGGTGGGAAGTTAAAAAAAAAAATAAAAGAGAAAATGCTATTTTGGGAAAAATACCGTGCTTGGCATCTATTGTTCCCACAAGGAATGAGTCTACAACCAGCACATGGCAATTTATTGTGGGGTGTGAGTTTTCAGGTGAATACATTCCCAGAAGGTGGCAGTCTGGAGCCCAATTTAATTGCTGAATAACATCTGAGCTACTCAAGTCATTCATTGAGGTTTTTGGGTGTTGTTTTGTTTGGAGAATAGGACTCATACCCAAATGTGAAAAAGAAAAAAAAGGATAAAAGTGAGAGACAGCTGTTGCCAATAGCAGTATATTTTTCGGAGCGGGGGGGGAGGTGAGGGGAAAGGGAGGGGAAGAGGAAATGCACTTGGGCACCGTAAATAACCAGGGAAGCGACTGGCACCTTCAGGAAAAGCCAGACAGGTGTTTCATGTGGGTGCCCCTGGCCATGAATGTCAGGAAAACAGTGCAAAGCTGTCAGCCCAATGGATCTATTGGCAGCTAACAGAGGGGAGGGTCAAAAGCTGCTATTTTATGTATTAATCCTTTCTTATTTTTTATTTTATGCATTAATCCCCTCTTTTTTCTTCTTTTTCCCCGCTTCCACTTCTTAAATCAACTCAGTTGCATAAACTCTTGACCATAGGCATCCAGATGCTGAAAGGAGCAGAGCATCACCAAACCCCTGCCAAATCCTTTCATCTCACCTCAAGAGAATCCTCAAATCTTGGGTGAAGAATGAATTTTGGAGGGACTGGGGATCAAGCAGGGCAGGAATTGCACCCAGCTCCTGAGGCATTTGCACAGAGGAATGAAAAGGTGAGCAGTAAAACCTCTAAAGGCACTTTCATTTCCAGAAGCAGCAGTACTTTACATTTTGGCAATGACTTGAGATCATAGTATCCTAAATTTCCTTATGAAATAAAATTATTTCAGCTATTGCTGAAATGTTGCCATTACATTGGAAATGTATTTCCCAAAGAGCTTGTGCCTACCTAAAAGAGTCTCAGACTTACAGGCTGCTTTTTTTTGCCAACACTACATTACATACTTTTTCAAGTAAAAATGATTAAAGAATAAGTTGAGAAGTCAGCATTTTTTTCCATGTGGTCACTGATGCCATGAAACATTTTAAAAATCAATGTATTGCTAGTCTCCCACCACTCCCCAGGCAAACAAGAACTCCTTGATAAAAAAACAGCCATAAAACCATATTAGAAGTAAGACCAAATGGAAAGCAGATGACAATTTGATATTTCTGAAGAATAAACTCTGGACCACTTTCCTATTTTTCTCTATAAAAGCAGTTGGTCAGTGCATCAGCAATTGGGATAAAAGGGATAAGGAAACACTGTGTTGGACAATGTCAAAAAACTCTTGCCAAGCACCAGTTTGGAACATCTCTGGATGAGTCCCTGTGCACAGGGGAAAGGAGAATTTACTTATTTAATATTTTCACTTAGGTGTTTAATTATTTTATTTATTTATTTAATATTTGCAGGTATTTATTTGCTATTTGCATGTATTTATTTAATATTTCCCGATCCTCCACCCAGCTCCAGCTCCATAGAAAAGAGGGAGCTACTGCAGTGAATTTTCAATGAGAACAACAATTACTGCTAAATATTTCTCTCCTCTTCAAAGACATCCATCCCTAAAAGCTCCTGGGATATCTCTGCAACATAAATATGAGGATAAAAACCTGCAAGAGCCAGTCAGAGCTTTAGTAGACAAGGTTAATGTACCTTGAATGGCAGCATTAAACAACTTCCCTCATTTTTTTAAGTGGAGAGCTGAGATACCTACATACAATTTAAAGTGTTATTTTTATAGGGGAAGACCATTAAAGCACCTTCCAAAACAAACTGGCATGGGGAAACATCAAAGAAGCTTCTTCAAAGTAACCTGAAAATACTTGCATTTTGTGCAACCTAGCCCTTAGCCCAAGAAAAGTTTCCAAAAGAGCAAATTGTGAATTTTTTCACAAGGCAAACCAAAAAGCTTTGAAGTGAAGCCTAGTTGAGGAACATCAAAAATGTCCTCTTGCTGGACAAAAATTATCTAAAAAAATTCTGTTTGCCTTGACAGTGCTTGTAAAATATAGCAAGCAGGTGAATTTTCCAACAGTTCTGTGTGTGGCTAGCCGTCGTGAACGACGATGCTCTTTATGCCTGCGCGAATGGATTTATTACGTGGAGCTCAGCGTGCGCGGAACTGGCCCCACCCCCTTTAGCCCTGGGACACTCTAAGCCTTGGCCGGGGCAAGCCCGGACGAAGTTGGCAGAGCGAGACCCGCAGGACTCGAACCGGCGTCCTTCCGAGAAGGAGCACGGATCCAGGGGCGGCGGCTTTACCCACTCGGCCACAGCCGCCGGCCCAACAGTTCTACTCTATAAGCAATTACCATGTGAATAATTTATATCCAGAATCTTGCCCTGTGCTTTCAACTTTGGCTTGTGCTCTTCATTTTTCATCACAACCTGCTAATTCCATGATTACGGAATAAATGAGCATCCCCATTTTCATCATGCAAACACCAAATCTCAATTCCACATTGGCTTCACAATGGGAAGGTCCCATCCTCACAGTTCCTGCCAGATTCAGAGGAGCTTCTCAGAGGATAAAAAAGATGATGGTGAATAAATATGATGAGTTTTGGAGACATGGACTGGAAGAAGAGGCCTTAGTATAGGTGTGAGGTGAATAAGGTACTGGGAAACTGGGAGATTTGTGGATTTTACAAAACTTCTATCCCAAGAGCAAAGTCAATGGCAGAGCTGTTGCTTGAGGATGGGTAGCTGAAGAGAAACACTCTCAAAAACTGTCTTGCTCTGCAAAAATGTAACAATCATCCAAGTTCTTCCACCCCAAACTAACAACTGCAGTCCTTCACCAATGTCCTGATTTTAGCCAGAACAGAGATAATATTTTACAGTAGCCAGGAGTGGGGTGTGACCAGACACTAATGTTACTGGATGCCATCTTAAGCCATTGCCAGGGGCAGGGGAATGGGACTCTCCGTCTCTCCCTTCCCTCTCCTTCTTTGCAGAAGGGCATTCTTTTCCAGTGGAGCAAGCGTGGTAGAAGGAACAGTGGGGTAACACTGGTCCTGACCAGAGAGAGCAGTGTGGGTTGTGTGGTTGTGAGGGGGTTGAGCTCCACACCCTCTCTTTTGCACACTTTTGTTATTAATCTTGTTGCTGTTACTGTTCATTTTATTATCTCATTGCTGTTTCCAGTAAATTGTTCTTATCTCAACCTGTGATCTTTGTCTTTTGTGCCTCCAGTTATTGTCTTCAGCTACCCATGGGTAGAAAGGGGGAAGCGAGAGAGCAGCATGTGATTTTGGAGTTGGGGCCAGGGGGAAGCACTAAATTGGGGAATACCATTACTGAACCACAACAATCAATTTCTCCACCAGCGCAAGTACCAATCAGCCCAAGAGCAGTGCAAGACCCACCCACAACCTCAACACAGACATGCACCAACAATTCTAGCAAAGATTCCACAGCAAATCACGCAAGGACTTTAACTGTTGCTGCAGCCCATAAACACTCCATGACCAATACAGCAATTTTTCATATTTCTGAATATAAATTTTAGTACCCTTTTGGGGTGTTTATTTTGCAAATCAAAGCTCACAAGCTTCATGCAAATCTCCCAACACTTGCCTGAGTAGCACCAGGTAAACACAGACAGAAATCTGCTTTTTAGTGGACTTAGAGGAATTGGTCTAAAAGCAGCAGAGCCAACCCAACCACAGAAACACAGGTGAGACACGCGTGGGAGTGTGCAAAGATTTTCCTGCGCAGTGGGAAAGCCCTCAAAACAGCAATGCTGCAGCACACCTAATAAAACCCTCTCCTTCCTTAAATCTCCCTCATTTCTTGCTATATCTTGCTATCACATTTGGAAATTTTCACTTGGGGAGAGAAAAAGAAATCCCTCTGGAGCTGGCTGTTTTCCTCTTTGCCATATGGCAGATAAATCAGAGCTCCTGATGCACTGAGTTTTCACTTCACATCCCTGTCTTGCAGTTCTGCATCTCCTCCAGGTCTTCCTCCTCCCTGAATTTCCTTTTAAAATGTAAAATTCCCTATGAGAAATTACTCTACTGACCAGAAGACAAAAAATAAGGTTTTCATTGAGGCATTCCAGCCTTTCTGGTATCTGCGGAGGGTTGTCCCTGTCCAAGACCCAAACCAAGACACTAGGGACTGCAATGGGAGCCCCTAGATTAATCACCTCAAGTGAAATGTCTTTCACTTGCCCATTTGAAAGCAATTTTTTTGCCCTATTTCCAGCCTTGATCACAAAAGAGAAGTCTGAGATGTGATATGGTGATTTATACAAGCTCCAGCCAGTTAGGGAGTTACAAGGTGTTTCAAACTCCTTTGATGATGCTTAATAGCACCATCTTCTCCATTTACTTCAAATGAGATTAAGTCTCAGCCTGGTCTGAACTCAACACAATAAGGAAATTGGGGTCAAAAAAGGACTGGAAAGTGCTCATGGTGTGAGACAGATGTGCCAGATTTTTTCACAATGTTTTTTGCACAGTGACAAAAAGATATGGCCTGGCTGTAGAAGTGCATCTCCTTGGTCACATGGGCTTCAGGAGGAGGACAGCTGAAATAGTTTTGTGCCTGGAAATTTGGAAAACCAACACACAAGGTGGAGAAATCCAAGGGCAACCAAGCTGTTTCTCAGAAGTCTTCAGGACAGGTCATTTCTATCATTAACCGCTTAGAGGGATGCCAGCCCTGTGTTCCAGGAGGTAGTTAGGTGGAGACCCACCATTGCATCTTTCTGTGTCTTCAACAACAGGTGTCTAGATCTTGTTGGCACAATTTGTCAAGCTGTTTTGGTTTGATCTTCTTGTTGCAGATACTTCCAGGCCAAGTTGCACTTGTATCCTCCACAATCACATGCTAGTGTTCTCCAAAGGCTCAGTTTCCACCAAAGAGAACAACCCGATGTGCCCAAAATAGATGGCAGGGTACCAAAGTCCCTCTGTGCAAGCACTGTACAGCTCACATGAAAATACAGATTGGAAAGAGGGCATCAAGGCAGGGAGGATCCCCACAAAAAGTGGTCATTGTGGTGACCCAGGAACCCACAAACTCACCAGAAAAGTAATTTCAAAGTGAACCCAACCTGCACCTTTACCAGAACAGGGGCAAAAGACTAAGGAGAAATTCATCACTTCCTTCATCATGTGGTTTTGTTTGGCCAAGGGAAGGTCACCAGCAAGAATCAGGGCTGAAAAGGCAGCCTGGGGAAAATAATCCTAACCTTATTGGCTACTTTTTATTAAAAAGGACTTTCAGTGGAGACAAGACTCAAAAGAAAATACTGAAAGAAAAGATGCTCTGCTGCACTATGGACTGAATGGAGATTTCGCGTTTTCCCCTGAGAAGCCCCGACCCTAAGTATCACCAGTTTAAGAAGAAACCAGGCACTTTAGCAGGGCATTTGCATGAACTGAAGGCAGCACCTCCATTTTCAGTGACCAAAGACTTCTCTTTGCTCCTACAGGAGGAAATTTGCAACCCACAGGGTTGGGTTTTTTTTGTCACCTGCCGGGTGCCTCCATTTTTGGCACAGTGACATTTGTCACTCTGTCAAGCCCTAATTTTAGTGATCAGGGTTGATTAAAGGACTGCAAGACCCTTGGTTTCATGTCTATCTTATTTTAAGGTCTGCATTTCAGTTATTTTTAGATGGTGACCATTCTTCTGCATTCTACTGCTGGCTGTGCCAAAATTTTGTGGAAATAACAGCCCACATTTCAGAGTATTTTCACAAAAATATATCTGTGTTTTTCTCCAGGCTGGTTATGTCTTGTAGGGCTATTAAAAATATGTTATTGACACTTGAGCTTTAAATCAAGACTCACTGTACACACTGATTTCTAGGGGGAAAAAAAGCAAACAATAGTACAAAAGTGTAATTTTTCCCTCACTGCATTTAGGGAAGGATTGATACAATTTAAGTGTACCAGAAAGCAGCAGAAATTCCCACAAATAAAGCCACACTGGGGTCATGACTCAACACATTCCACTCAATATATATAATTGCACAATTAATACATATATAATTGCTTATGTAATATAAAGAGAAGAAGACTTACTGTTTGAGGTGTGCTCAGGGAGCCACTGCCCTGGAATCGCCCTCTCACTGCCCCAAAAACTTGATTTTCTGGGTAGGAATCACAACCTGGGAAAGTAAAGGATGAAATATTTGAATATTGAGAAAAGCTGATGAAATAAGAAGGCAACATATTCAGCAGGGGATGAACATACTAGGAAAGGTTTTTCGGCAGTGGCAGCAAAGTCGTGGTGGGCAAGTCTACTCTTAACATATTCTTTTAAAAGGATGATGGGGAAAATAGAAGTAATTGAGGAAAACTTATGTGGGGATATCCCCTGGAGGTGAAAGCAGGACTGATATCCAAGCTAGATCAGGGTTTTGCCCCAGCAGGTTTGAATATCTCCGAGAAAGGACAAAAAATAAACCAGCTTTTTAGAGATCGAACCGAGATGTGTCCAGAAAATGAAGGTGTGCTTGCTGCTGGCCTGTCCACAAAGGATGAAGGACAACACAGTCCTGTCCTGTCCTTTTCAACTCCTGGGGGATGGTGAATCCTTGGTACAAGATCTCACTGAGGGTTACTGCTACAATCCAGGTCTGAAAATGAGAAAAAAGGGAAAAAGCAATGAAACGACATTGCTATTGGCCCTGCCCCCATTTCACACTGGCTGTTGCCATTTCTCTGGTTAATTATAATCTTCATTTAAGTGTAAATGTGTTTTTATACTTGGGCTCAGACAGAGTGAACTGGGGAAGAGCCATTGATTATAAAATGAGAAAGCTCCCAGACAGTATTTAATAAGGAAAAGTCCACACAGATGTTAGAGATGATGTTGCAAATACCAGGAATTTGGCCTTTATGAGGTTAGGATTTCTAGACCCATTTCAGCAGTTTCAGTGGAAAAACAAAGGCTGAGCAAGGATGAGCACAGCCACTGACACAGGGGTGGTTTGTCTGACAGCAAAAAAAGGAATAAAAGAGATAAAATTCAGCAGATCTCTCAATATACACCACCTCTAGCAAGACCCTCAGATCTCCAATATCTATCTAATAAATGTTCCTCAACATACATCACCTCCAGATATTACCTCTTTGTCAGGTGATAAACATCACCTGAGATCTCCAATATATCACCAATATATTTACCTTGATATATATCACCTGGTAGAGAGCTCCTCAGATCTCCAATATATGTCTGATATATGTCTCTTGATACACATAATCTCTGCCAAGCTTCTCTGATCTTCAGTCTACAGCTGATATATCTACTCTGATACAAACCAGCTCAAGACAGCTACACACCAATATATGCATCTCTGATATATGTCACCTGGCTGGAGCTCCTCAAATCTCCATTATGTATCTGATACATCTAGCATGGTACACATCATCTCCAGAGAGCTCCTCAGAGCTCTGACAGATGTCTGATATATGTCTCTTGATACACATCACCTCCAGAGAGCTACTCAGATCTTCAATATACATCTGATATACCTACCTTGAAATATATAACCTGTTACAGAGCTTCTCAGATTGCTGATATATGTCAAATACATAAATGTATGTACCCCTTGATGTGCTGAACTGCTGATTTGAATGTACATCTGATATATGCACCTCTAGTTACACACCACCTCTAGAGAGCTCCTCAGATGCCCAATATGCATCTGATATACCTACCGATATGCACAGCACCTCCAGAGAGCTCCTTGGATCCCCAAATACACCTCAGGGATGTACCTTTGCTATACGTTACCGGCAGAGAGCTATGTGAGGCCAGATGGGAGATCCATGAGACCTGTTTCCCCTGGTTTTAATTCCATCCCAAAACCCTTGCAACAACAACATGCACATTTTTGTGCCGTCACAGCCTGTGTCCATCATCTCAGCCAGGAATATGGGTCCAAGAGACAAAGCTATATGGGGAAGCTTGCATAGCAAGTGCCATTTCTGGAAACCTGGACATCACCAAGGTCATCGCCCCAGGAGAGACAACTGTTTTGCTTCAGGGCAAAACAGAACAGAAACCCTCAAACATGGAAAATTTAGTGAAAGGTGCAAAAGGTCAAGGTGCCTCTTGATTTGTCAGGTCACTGCAGGTCCTGCCAAGAGTCTTAGTGACCTCATCTGGGTTAGACTAAATGCTCAAAAGGGCCTAAGTCCAAAACTTTTCCACCATAACAGCAGGTAAAATATTAAGGTTTTTTATGATAAAGAATTAAGGCTCATGCCTTGGAGGAGCATGCATGGGCTGATGCCAAATACATATCAAGAACACAGAACTTGATTTTCCTTGGATTTGTCCTGTCATTATGACGAAAAAGCTCATGTTTTGCAGAAATCTTTCATCCCTGTGAAGAATTTTTTCCATCCCACAGGAGAGACTTTTGTCACCTGGGCTTGCTGTGTGAATGAAACATGAGGACTGCAGGAAAAAGAGCAGATAAGTAAGGCTCTGTCAGTGTTAAAAGAGCTCTAGTAGATTGATTCTCATGCTTGGAGGTGATCAGGGATGAGGTCTTGGATGTTGCATGCATGTACAACAAAAATACTGTGCAACTTCTGCACAAATTATGCCATTTTTGTACCCATCACAAAGAGCACTAGGAGCCAAGCCCACCAGGGACATCTCCCGGAACATCCTTGCAGAAGAAGAAAAATCTTTTTGAGCTGGCGCACACTTTTAGCAACTTCAAAAGGCATCCTTTGAAGTTTAGCAGAGGCCTTTGAAGTCCTCCCAATGCAAAAGGGAATGGAGGAGATGCCTCCTTCAAGATGCTCCACCGCAGGCGACGCAAGCCAGCAAGATACATGGCGTCCTGGGCACTCGTGGTTGAATCCAGCAGCTGCCCAAGGATCATAAACAAGACATCATTTCTGACAAGTCATCAGCGCCTCCCCAAATGCCCCAAATCCTGATCTAGTTGACCTGAATAGCATCCAACAGCAGAGATGGGAACCCAGTATCCTGAGACCTCAGCCTGTTCCCTGATTGCAAAAAGCCAAGGGCAGCCCTTTTCATAAGGATTTAATGAAGTGTAAGGGAATGATAATAAAGCTGACATTTAGCAAAACAAAATCCAGAATTTTTGCAAAAAGTCCAAGATTTTAAAGGAAGAAGGCTATTCCTGGCATGTCACTTCGTTTCTTCCAATGTGAGCAGACCATGGTGTTTCCAACCCCATCATGTCAATGCCATTTAATTGTGACTGCCATTTTGCAATAAATTTAATGCCAGCGCCTCTGACTTAAGTGGAAGCCACAAATAACAAAATCCCCAATAACATTAAGTTTAGCTGAATTATTTTTATACTCCACACTATGCCCAATAGCAAGTGTACTGACCCCAAACTCCACACCCATGGGGACAACCAAAAAACCCCTGCATGTGTGAAAAACAGTATAAATGCTGAAATCAAAGCTTAAATTTCACTTAACCCTTTAAGGAGCAACAAGGGATGATGGCTACTCTCCAAATACTTTGGCAACACTTGCTACCATCTGCAATGAGGACTATTGTGATTAAAAGCTTTGGTGTACTGAGTTTCCCCGCCCACCCCCCACAGTGCAATTTCTTCAGCATCTCCAGCTTCTGGGTAAGGGCTGGGGCCAGCTGCTGGGAATGCTCAAAGGGGCAAAGAGGAGTATGGTATTTTCATCCTCCCCACTCTCACAAGTTAAAATTGGTGATGCACAGACTCCACCCTTTCTCAAAGAGTGAAAGATCTGAGTCATGCCCATACATGTGCAGTATTTCTGTATTACTGCAAAAGCAAAGCTGCTTTGAGGCAAAACATAGTTTGGAGAGATGAGCGCATTGGTGGAGCCCTGCTCTAGGAGACTCACATTGTCCAAAGGAGCACGTAGGGAAATACTGGACACCCCCACCCCAGATACGCACATGTGAACACATCTGGATCCAGGGAACAAAAGCAGCCTTGCTATGCCACACTGATAAATAACAGAAAGGCAAAGTGCCCTGCAAAAGCAGCACCATATTGTTCGGCCCTGGGCGAGATGGAGGAAAATTTGGTACCCACGAGGCCTGGAACAGTAGGATTAATAACACATCAATTTTAATGCAGGGTGGCTTTTGCATTTTTTTTCCCTTTTCTTTTTTTTTTCTCCTTCACAAACAGCAAAGTGAATGTTTGAGTATCTCGGCAGGGGGTTAATGAGGACTCTGATTAGTTATTCAGATTTGCTGATGCTGCCTACATCCATCCTCGGATGGGGGAATAACAGAAAAGGGCTTTCAGAAAAAGCTCTTAAAGACGACTTGCTTGGCTTTCACAGCTCAGGCACACACAGGTTTTGGGGGAGCTTATGCTACAGGCAAACCCAAAATCCTAGTGCCAGCTTTGAAGTGGAAAAGCACATTTTCCCATCATTTGTGGGGGATGCAAAAAACTGCTGCATGTTGAGCCATGCCAATTCTTGTAAAGGCTCAGTGGAAAATATTTGGATTTGAGGGTTTTTTTCCATGTTGAAAACTAAGTGTTGGGTGCTATCAGTAAAATTTGTGTGTCATTATGGTCAGAGGTACAAAATCAAAAAGGATGGATGGATGGATGCACAGATGCAAGGATGCACAGATGTGAGAATGCACAGATGCAAGGATGTATATATTTAGAGATGCATGGATGCAGAAATGTATAGATGCACAGGATCATCCTGTGCATCTGATCATATGGATGCAAGGATGCATGGATGAACAGGTACATATATGGGTGAAAGGATAAATGGATGCATGCAGGCAAGGGTGGAAATAAGGACAGACCATCCTGTAATCCACCACTGGGCTGCAAATAATGCAAGAACTGCTGCAATATTTTGCACAGCATCCCACAAAAGTCTAAACGTGCTTTATGTCCTTGACAAAAAGCAACTAGCTCACCCCCTTGCTCCTTGGTCCAGGGATACTTTAAGCAGTATTTTAAGCAGACTGAACTGCCGTATCTCGGGGTTTATTTCCAGATTTAGGCGTCTGTTCTTCACCTGAATGAAAAATCAAAAGGGAACCTGAGAAAACAGATGGCAGGTCACCAAAATGATGCTGCAAAAAGTCTTAAAGGATGCAGCTAAGGAGGCATTTCATGGCATTGCAGGGTGGCTTATTAAAAAATCCACACATTATTTTAGGATTCACTCATTATTTCATCAAGAAGAAATATTTGAAGGGTGGGCAGGGTGGTGGCAGCATTCTCTCAGTTCATCCCAACAACAAATGCCAGCACTTTATTTCCACTTGGGTCTAGAGACCTAGTTGGCTTTTGCTTTCAGCATCACTCAATTTATCATTCAACAGGAGTTCTGAGGGGCTAAACTTCCTGGTATTCATGTGACTCTTGGTAACATCTTCCAGGATCTCAAAAGAAAGACAAACTGGAGTTATCCATCCAGTTTCTCAAACACTGAAGGACTCCATCCCAAACAGGCTCTTTTCCCCAGGATCACCTCCACATGCTTTGTCTTCGTTTTAAAGGGTGCTGTTAATTGTTCTGAATTAACAGCTCCAGCTGGAGGAGCAAACAAGCAATTTGCAACTTTAAGATAACACTCAACTTATCAAGTGATTTAAGTTGGGATTTTTTTTTTTTTTAAATGGGAAATCGCACCTTTCTAGAGCAAATGCACTGCACACCGCTTGGCTAAAACCATCCATTTATCAGGACTGGCTATTGGCACACAGTCACAGGAGGAGGTGGGATGGCAGGACAAAAAGAAGTGAGAAATCTGCATTTGGCTTTACTTTAGTGACAGGAAATATGCAACATATCCCAACATCCCCTTTTTTTTTTTTTTTTAATTACATAGAGTTCACAGAATCCCAGAATGGTATAGGCTGGAAGGGACCTTAGAGCTCATCTCATTTCAATCCCCTGCCATGAGCAGGGGTGCCTTCTACTAGACCAGGTTGCTTTAAACCCCATCCAACCTGGCCTTGGACACTTCCAGGGATGGGACAGCCACAGATTCTCTGGGCAACCTGTGCCAGGGCCTCACCACCCTCACAGGAAAGAATTTACTTTTTTTTTTCAAAATACTGAATCTCTCAAAAAACAAAACAAAATAACAAACAAAAACAAACAAACAAAAAAAAACCAAACAAACAAAAAAAACCAAACAAACAAAAAAAACCAAACAAACAAAAACCACAAAAAAACCCACCCCAAAACAAAACCCCCACCTGCAAACTCTTTATCCTTTTGCCTTCTTTCAGTGCTTTTTACCTTTTTTTTCATTCACTGCTAGACAGAGGAGTGAAGACTATGATTATTTGTTTGTAAGACTAGATCTTCAACATAGATATATTATTCTTTTTAAAATTTCCATTTTCACCACTTTAAAAATACTCTCTAATCTCACCCGGGGTGTGAGATCCAGCAAGGAAAGTTCACCCCTATCTCCCCACCCTTCTAGTTTTAAGGGGACCTGATGGTGCTGGCAGTGAAAAGGACTCCACAAGAAAAGCTTTCTCTGATTACAGCCAAGTGTCAGCTGCTTCTTGCTACCTTTCCTTGTTCCAGTCAGGACAGGGTTAATTTCTGCAGTAGCTGGGAGAGGTCAGCCAGGACCTGAACATTATTCTGTATCACCTCACATCATTGCTGGGGGCACAGGAAGGGACTCTTTCAAGGAGGAGGGGTTCCTTCTGGTCATGTATGCATGGTGCCGATCCCTAGCCAGAGGGAGTGGTTGGGGTGTCATTTCTGCAGTTGGGTCATTGCTATGTGGTGAGCATTTTTGCCTATGAATCACTCTCTTTTTTGTACACTTTGATTATTGATATTTTTGCTGTTTACTGGTATTTTCTTATCTCATTGGTGTTTCCAGTAAATTGTTCTCATGTCAGCCTGTCATCCTTGCCTGTTGTGTCTCCAATTGTCCTCTCCAGTCTGCCACAAGGGAGGAGAAGGGGGAGTGAGCAGGGTTTGGAGAGTCTCAATAGTAGCATTAAACTCAGGGGTACCATTCCTAAACCATGACATAACCCTATCCAAGGCTGAGTTGGGGGTGGGGGGAGCAGGGGGGGGGCGGTGAATGTCCATCAAACCCTAACAGTCTTCCAAGAGCATCAAGGTTGGATCCCATCAAATGATGTTGTGGATGGAGTCACGGTCCTCCAACAAGGTTTTCTACTGAAGTCAGGACAGTTGGTCTCCATTTTACAGGGAAAAAAAGGTCTAACTGTGTTTGGAAGACAAAAAGAAGTCACTTCAAGATGCAACAACGCATCCTTCTCCAATGATGGGAGGTACCTCCAAAATACAGATCCAATACTGGAGACCGTGGCATTCAGGCAGCCTTGCATGACTGGATCCTTGGTGCCAGGCTGTGCTACCTGACAACCTACTGGCTCACATAAAAAGTAACAGGAGAAGTAATAAATCTCTTTGGCACCTTCCCTGGGCATGGCAGCTCTTGATAAAGAACCAAAACTCAAGGAAGGGAGTCTGACACCACACTATTCCCAGGGCACCCTGTTACGCAGATTAATCTTTCTTGATGGTGAATTACAATTAGGGCTCCATCTTAAGATATCAGCAATCAGATATCTTATCAAATGCCACCTCAATTATTCAAATAATCCCTGGCTCTTAGATTCGGGTGCTGTTTAGGGAAAGCGGTCCGATTAATGTGCTGACACTTCCCTATCACATCTGACATCATCAACTTCATGTCTGATTACGGAATTTGCATTCAATTTAATTTTTTCCATCTGGAGTAAATGAATAATCCGAGTACCTACCCCAGCCTTAATTACATTTGTTAAATTAAAAACCCAGGATGTGAGAAATTTAAATGCATGTAGCTCCATGGCCAGACAAACCTGCACGTTCAACCTGCTATAGCCCTGCCAGCTACTGTTCAAATTTCTCTTCCTTCCCCACAGCCAAGCATCAAAGAAATTACAACAGAAAAACAAAAATTCTTTCTAAACAATGAAACAATAGATGATCTTTTGACATTTCCAGCACTGTTTGCAGGGGAATGAGATAAAATGTAATAAATTCATATACTTCTGCGTGTTTCTTGGCTCCAGCAGCTCAAATTTCCATCTCTTTATGCAGGAGTCCTGGGGAGCAGAAATCCTTGATAATGCCAAACAATTCGACACTTTATTTTCTCTTTACTCCACACCATGCAAAACACAGGCTTCAAGCTGCCAGCTGCTGGGAGTGAAACCAGATGCCACATCCCTTTTCCATATGGAAACAGAAATCGCCTCGTCTGTAGGTGCGTGTGCTCCCCCCCTGTCGCAGCCCTCCATGACCCCAGGGTTGCTGCCAGCACATCGCAAAGCCTCTCTCCAACAGCAAAAAAAAATTCTTTTCAATGGTGCAATTGTAATTTTTTATACTCAGCCTGGTCCAGGACAGATCCTGGTACCATCAGCCCCATAGAACAGCAGGGAAGATTTGCCCCAAGGTACCACATTTCCTAATTTTAAAATGAAAAAGGTAAACAGAGAGGTAGAAATAAAACCACTGAACATGACTCTTTTTTTTTTTTTTTTTTTTTTTTTTTTAAAAAATACAAAGTCGCCGCCTGCCCCGGTGTGGCTCCCGTTGCCGCGGGAGGCTCGGCCGGGTCGGCTCCTCGCGGGGGTCGGGGCTTCCAGAAGCGTTAGTGTTGCACTTGGGAGGGACAGCNATTTTTGCTGTTTACTGGTATTTTCTTATCTCATTGGTGTTTCCAGTAAATTGTTCTCATGTCAGCCTGTCATCCTTGCCTGTTGTGTCTCCAATTGTCCTCTCCAGTCTGCCACAAGGGAGGAGAAGGGTGAGTGAGCATGGTTTGGAGAGTCTCAATAGTAGCATTAAACTCAGGGGTACCATTCCTAAACCATGACATAACCCTATCCAAGGCTGAGTTGGGGGTGGGGGGAGCAGGGGGGGGGCGG
>VXBX01001083.1:61778-82892 GCA_013400415.1 Scytalopus superciliaris
AGAGAGAGAGAGAGAGAGAAAGAAACCAACTCCTGCATCTAAGTGGTGTTGATCCTTGCATCAGGCTATTAACAGCTCCATCACAAATTGTAAATGACTCAGATAAATTAAATGGCTTAGCAGCTGTGAGGAAAGGCCCTTCTGAAGATTCATTTGTTTCATGGAAAGGAAATTAGTTGGGAATTTAAAATCTTTTCCAGCAGCTTGACACAGACATGCTGTCAAATCCACATATTGATGCTCACACAGCACTTGAGAGGCAATCAGCCCCAAAAGGAAAAGTTAGAGAAACACAGAATCCCAGAATGTTTTGGGTTTGAAGGGATCTTAAAGATCACTGAATTCCAACCCCCTGCCATAGGCGGGGATACCCTTTATTAAATCGAGTTTCTTCAAGCTCTGTCCAATCTGGCCCCAGACAGTTCCAGCGATGTTCTCTTGGCAACCTATGCCAGGGCTTCACTACTCTCACAGGAAAGAATTTCTTCCTAATATCTAAACCTATTCTCTTTCAGCTTAGCACCATTAAAGTCCTCTGTAAGCATCCAGTAGTGGGGAATGGAGGCATATTCCCGTTAGCACGCCACTACCAAGGCTGTGCCTTCCCTCAGCAAACCTATTAAATCCTCAACCAATGAAAAGGTCTGAAAATGGGAAGATTTGACCCAAAACATTCTGATGCTGAGGGAAAGCTGGCAACCAAGCTGCAACTGAAAAAGAAAGAGGGGACAGTAACATGGAGAAAGAAGTTGGGGTTGCAACCCTGAGTGCAGTGAGCTGCAGTGATATAACACCCCAAAGCAGGGAGTTACTGCTTTGCTCTCATGTTAATACGAGAAATTCATGCATTAAACCTCCCTGCCTTCGGAGGCAAAGCCCAACTCACCATCCCACCCCATTTTAGCTCATGCAAAATTGAGGGGTTGTTCATCTTCAGACACTATTTCGCCAGCAGCAGCAACTCAAAACACCTTTTAGTGGAAATTCAGAGGCATAAAAGATGCAAAACACCCCTAAATTATTCACATAGTGTCTCAATCAAAGCCCTGATATGAGATAAATAGGAGGATCTGCTGACCCTGGGATGTCTCCTCATCCCTCTTTGGATGGAAAAACCCTTCTTGTATTTACAGGGGAGAAGTGAATGCGGCAGGAGGATGAAATAAAGGGTTTCCCACATCCAGAAAGGGCTGGAGATTGAGGAATGCAAGGAGCACCTATTTTTCAGGTGCATCCAACCAGAGTATTCCCTTGGCAACACTGAAGCTTTTCTAAACTTTTAAAGTACCAGAGAAGCAAGATTAAAGTGGGTCATTGGAAGAGAAATTTGCAAACCAAGAAACGAAGCAAGAAGAGATAGACGCAATCAAGAAGAGGGGAAGAGGGGGGGGTAAAGGAAAACGAATAAGAAACTCAAGAATTGTTTTGCATTTCAAATGCAGGAGGTTTTCAAAAAGGAAAAGCCCTGGAAGATACTTTTTTCTTCCAGTTTTTCCTCTGTTTTGCTTCTTTCTGCTTCATTGAGCATCCAGGTGCTCTTGAGCTGGGATTTCTATTTCTCTGGCTCCTTCTTGAGGCAAAATCCCAAGCACCCGATGAACGAAAAAATTAAAAAAACACCAAAAGTAGGACACCAAGCCCTGCTCAATCCAACCTCAGCTTGATGCTCACTAATTACCCAGTAATAGTATTTATATGCTGCCGGCACACTCGGAAATGCAGCTCCTAATAACCGAGGTCGGCATCAATATTAATGTCCCAGCTTGACTCTCAATACCCGGGGACCAACGAGAGACAAAGAAACATCACAGCAAAGTGAAAAGAGGGGCAGAAAACGAATTTTGAAGTATTTTTCTGTATTTGGGCAGGAAGGGAGTGCTTGAGATTAAATGAGGGGATTAGCAATAAGAGCAAATACAAATTGTAAGTTCCCATCTCTGAGGCATAAAATCTTCCAGCAGTGCAGAATTTTTCACCATCCGTATGCCGTTCCTCAAACTTTGAGTTTCCCCATAGGTAGAAACAGACTGGAAAAATTCTTCTTTTCTTGTGATGGGAATAGATTTCTAAAGCTTACGGCTTTCCCCTTACCAGAGTTACTCCAAGGCTTCAAATATTCATCCCTGCAAACTTCATCCCACTTTTCGCTGCTTGTGCAAAACCCCAGGCTTTGGGTTGGCTCAGCAAGATATGCTGCTGGAAACAACCTCCTGAGAAGCATTTTTTATCCAGTGATGGCTCAGTCCCTATGAAACCAAGGAGCACATCCTGCCAGATTCACCAATACTGTATTGCATGCAAACGTACACAGAATATTTGCAGAAATGTGGCTACGCAGGGCATGGCACTGGTTGCAAATGTGCCCCAGCACCAATCCATAATTCAGTTAAAAACTGTCTTTTCTTAATAATTTCTATGCAGAGACACTTGGCACACCAGGAGAATTAAGGCAGAGTTTAAACGGAGTTAATAAACTATTAATAGCCTGCAGTAAGGCTATGACAGATCTGAGCTGCATGTGATCTCTGCCCCGTGGTACAAGGTGTTATTACCAATATCCACACTCAATGCACATTGAAGAAAATCACAGAGGTCTTCCATAAAAAATACAGGTTCCATGAAATCTGATGTTTCTCATGGAAAGATGCATGTTTGCAGGATCTTTTCCATCAAAACGAAAGCTGGCAGTTGAAGAGCAAGTGTGGATGTGGCATTTACCTTGTGGAGTGTCCCATATGGTGTCAACCCACACCATTGACACATTAACTTAAGCTGATTAATATTGAAAGAAAATTAATGGAAGCCAAAAAGTTCACGTCCAAGAATGCAACATTAGGATGTTCCCAGATCATCACCTTTTGATACTTTAATTTCCAAGCAGTTTGAGAATTTCCTTATTTTTAGTCAAATTTCAAGCAAGAAAAGGGCAAACTGTGGAATGAACTTGAAAACAGATGCTGTGCTTCCCCAAGAAACTGTGGTTGTGAAGCCTTTGATGACACAATTTGAGCAGTTATTAAGCAACATGAACGAGTAACGCATTGACCCTTCAGAGAAAACTCAACTCTGTGTTGATGACTTAAAACAGCGACAGGTAACATATTAACCCTGCAAAGAAGACCCAACCCTACACAGATGACTACAATGGCAACAAGTGTTGGTCCTACAGAGAAGACCCAGCCCAAAGTTGATGACTACACTACACAAAAGCAGGACTCAAGCCAACTGCCTGAAGATGCCATAAGAATCAAATGCCACTATAGTGACTTCATAGTGAAGTGACCAGATACTGCAAGAAGTCTCCAGAAGAGACTAATTATAATCCCGTTTGGCAATTCGGGTGGAAAGAGCACTTTGCAGCCTTGGACGTCAGTTCTGGTCAAATTCGAGATCTTTCTAAAGAGCCATTGTAAGGCACAGTGAAACTGGCAATTTTTCATATGGAAATTGTCCCAACGCTTAAATCACCTCTTTATTAAATATTTCTTAGTTCTAACTTGTGGAAAGAGGCCACGAGGTATACTGCAATACGAGCAGCTTGTGAGATGAAGTCAGAGAGTAAAAATTGCTAAGGGAAATAATGGGAGGATTTCCACTCAAGAGATGCTGATTGGCACCACTGGAGAAGCCAGATAAAACATTTTAAAGGAGGGTTTTGTCTTTCTTTGTTGGGGTGATGGAAGAAGAACCATGAGAAGAATTAAGATCTTCTTCCATCTTCTCCAGATGCAGATGATCACCACCTTTTGGGCATTCAGAAATGCTGTTTCTCCAACCAAAACCCTGACAAGCCACAAGAAGACTCCCTGCCACCACTTCAACGATGGTGAGTGAAAAGAGTGCCTTACGTCAATCATTTCATCAGCACCAGAGAAAACATTCAAATCACTGCAATTTGCACATGCCTACCTTTCCTGAGGATCCTCCAAGATGCCCAAAACCTGCCCAAAATCATGACCTGCCAAAAAATAACTGAAATCAATGAGAAACAGCACTAATTAATAAACTGGGAGCCAATGCAAGTTGACATGCCACAAGATCAACTTGCTATTTGGCCACCCATGCTGGACATGGCTAATTTATTGGTGCTTCATGTTTGCCCCCATTAATTTCCCATGAAATGGGAGCTGCAGCGACTGAGACAAATAAAAGTAAAAGTGATTTTGAGGATCGCTGTAGGTTTTCAGGTCTCTGATGAGATATTATTGGCGGATCTCCTACACAGCTGCTCCCTGCTGAATAGACACATCACACCTCCAATTCATTGGCCATCAACCAATATAAGAACAAATGCAAGTTTGGTTTGGTTTTCAGTTGATGTGAATTATCTGGAGATTTTTTATTTTTGGCTGAGGAATATGTGGTGATTTATCCAAAACTGCAATTAGATGTAAAAGTCCTTCTTTGCTGTCTCATCCCCACCTAAGTGAGTAGCTAGGGATGGTCCAGTGCAGTGACCACCACCCCACAGCAAAGTGGATCAGGACTGCTTAATACCAAAACCAGGGGGGCAATATTTGATTGCTCCAGCAATAAATGCTCCTTTTCCCGAAGTGTTAGTTCAGAATGGAGAAAAACTTTCAGTCTTGAAATGCCTCAATGAAATTTAATTTTTGGTTTGAATCAACAGCTTCACTCAGTGCCATTTTAACATTATTTTATGTTGAAATGTCAATTGGAAACTAACATTTTAAAATGTCAAAACATCTCATGTCTGCAGACAGTGCTGATAGTTTTTTGCTTCCATGTGTCCAAATAGAAAATGCCTTTGGAACTTTACCATAGAATAAAAAAATCAATTATATATATATATATAAAATTTTGATTTCTTTGAATGAAAACAAAGCTAAAGTATAATATTTCCTCCAGGATGCAAACAATATTTTCTGACAAACTGTAATCACAAAAAAACAATGTGAGTCAAATATTTGCTACCATGGTCTGTTATAGCTCCCATGTGAAGAGAAGAAAAAGGGATTTTTGATATTTTAGGCCCTCTGAACCCTTTTTTCACCAGTTATTTCCAGGGTGCAGGAAGCCTCTTCCACAATCTAAAACCATTTCCAACACATTGATTTTCCTTATTAGTGGGGGGGAAAAGCCTCGCAAAGAATCATGTTTTTTCTCCTTTAAAAGAAGCAACATTCGAATTTTGGGGGAATTTTCTCTGTATTTTGCATTGATGACACCTCAACCCCATCAGTTTGGGGGAACTGGGGAGGAAGTGGAACTGTGAGTTTTTTACTGTGATTGTGCTGGCTGCAAGGGAACATGTGCACAGGGTGTGGGACTTTTATCCAATATAAATGCAATTATCCAGTGATCTCACCTTTTAAATTCCTGCCCTGGCCATGTATTGCCAAAAAAACAAATGGGAAAAAAAAATGGGGAAAAAAAGAAAATAAAAGGCAAGCAATTCAGAGCAGTTGCAGTAAAAACAAAACAAAACAAAACAAACAAACAAACAAACAAACAAAAAACACACACACAAAAAAAAAAAAACACAAAAAAAAATTCTACTCATTTTTCTGGCCCCAGGAGCAGAGTGTAAACATGCAGCATTGCAAAATGAGATGAAAACTGGTAATTTTGAGATCATGACTGCCCAAGTTTCTTGTCCCAAATCTTGCCACTCTATCATCCTTGATGGTGCGGCTCAGCCACCCTCCATCACCTTTGTATCTCCTCCAAATTTCTTTCTCATTTTTTTTCTGAGCCTGGGCTACAGCCCCGCGTGGGGAATAAGCGCAATTATCTCGTCTCGCCACATTTTTCCAGCTCTGCCCGAGGTTTAATTAAAGCCAAGTGAAAAACACAGAGGAGCAGCGCTGGGTTCCGATATCGCCCCACCACATGCGGCAGGGAAGGGGGAAAAAATAGGGGAAAAAAATAAAACCTTCATCATCCATTTTTTAATTCAGCAAACCTTCATGGATATTGCTCCTTTATCAGATTTCCTTTTAAAATATGAATATAAATATATATATATATGTGTAGCTATGCAAGCACCCATGAATATACATATGGACCCTGGGATAGGCATGCACCCTCTCTCTATAAAAAAATATATACATAAGCATAGCCTAATCCCCTGTAATCTCCTTGAATTACACCTCAACCACTCTCCTCACAGGTGACCTTTCCACAAAAGGCTGTTTCTATGCCAACAGCATTGTTTGAGTCAGGCAAGAGAAAAAATACAGCAAAATAATTTGTAATTTTTCCTTAATTCATAGTTTTCACCCATGCTCAGGAGCCAGTTTATGCTAGAAACACCCTCATCACAGGAAAAAATCAATATTAAAATTAATAATGTCTAGGATTTGAATATTAAGGGGAGAGCACAGTAACCCTGACCCAATTTAGATTTTGCCTAAATTCCTGGAATTGGTTTTTGGGTGAAATTCCCCTTGTTTTGGGGCTTAGGAGCAAAATCTTACTGTTTTAAAGTCCTTTTCATCTTAATACCTGCATTTCTCTCTCCTGCTCCATCTCACCCTGCCAACAAAACCCACAGATATCAGTTCCTACCAAAAAGTCCAATTATGGAAAAGTCAGAAAAGCCCAATTTTTTTCCATTTTCACTGTTTTACTAGGGAATTCCAGCAAGCAGATCACCTCCAACTGGAAAAAAAAGATTAAAAAAAAAAAATCTGACAATGAATACCCACAACCAAAAACTTGAGAAATTATTACAATATGCATCAAGCGAACAGTGTTGGGTAATAAAGTGGTGATGAGATTTGACTGAGTAAAAGTTGCTCAATACAATTTTCCACAGATAGACTCTTTTGGGTCTAGACAGTGTCATTCCATCTAAAATTTTGAGTATTTTCCCTCACTTTCTTCAGTTCCTTGAGTTTCAACTCAGCCCATAAAGCTTATCCTGGATAAGCATCTAAAAATGATACAGAGATGGAAAAATGAGGTTTTTCCAGCACAATTTTTGGTTTTCTGGTGGGTTTTGAAGAGCAGCACAAGGACCTGTGCCCTATTGGTTGAAAAATCCCCAAAACTGGGGGGGGGTTTGGCTTGTTGAGAGAGGGACAACCTCCATATTCTTGCATACTCTTTTTATTGGCAGGTGGGGATTTATTTCTATTTTTCTTCTGACCTGACCCCAACACCTTTGTGGCTCCCAGGAGGGAAGATATTTCCCAATGGCTCCACCTCACAAGGCGCCAAACTAAGAGGATAAAAATACTGGTTGCTATGGGAACACAAACTCTGGAGTTTGAAAATACCAGAATTAAACCTTACCCTAACTTCAGTCCTTAAATTCCAGGTTTTGCATCCATATTTTGATGGGTCTGACAGTTTTGGGGCAAAAAACCCTAAATTTCAAGAATTCTGCCAATGTTTATCATCCTTGCAAATGTTTTCTGAGAGCTGGATGCATCCCCAAACCAGGAATAAATTTATAAATTTTAAAATCAAAATTTGGATTTAAATTTAATAGTATAAATTATTTTATAATTTAATAATCTATATAATTTTTAAATTAAAACCGAGGATTAATCCCAGCTTCTGGAATTGCCTCTCACCATCTAGTCTTGGAATCAGCCCCACAGATACTTCCTGGCATGTGGGAAAGGAGTTGAGCAACCAGTGCTAACATACATTTCTGCACATTATCCAAAAAAATGCTTCTGAGACTTAATTTTATTTGCTCAAAACATAGTGCAATCACTTAAGAAATATTAAATTATAATAATCAGGCCCCGGTGTTAATGATGCTTCAGCAAAGCATCCACTGTTTGCTGGCAGCAAGAGTGTCAAACAGGCTTAAAGCAACTTTTGGAGCTGGTGTTGAGTGAAACTGCTCAATCCAATGATGGAAAAGCCACAGTCAAAGGAAAATAAATAATGTTTTACTTATTAATAAGGAGTAAATTTGGGATCACGAGCAAAGAGATCGGTCACCTAGGAAAGATTAAGTCATAATAAAGAGATGATGAGTTACAAGGGGGCTTGAATAATACTCATCACAAAGGAAGACTTCCATCACTAAACTTGAGTTTCCAAAGGAAAAACAGAAGAGGGAATTAATTTCTGGCACCAGAAGAACATGGAGTTATGGAACTAATTTGTTGGCAACGGCAATAAAATTACTCTACATCAGCACTAGAAGAGTGGTGTGCGTTGGAAGGGTTTGCCATGGGATGCTATGGGTTTGTTTCATGGTTTTCCAACACAGTCCAGTGTGTTTGCAGCTTTGGAAGTGCTGAATCAGTTCAACCATCTCTGTAGCACGGGCTAAGCTTCCTGCACAATTCAGGCTGATGTTTGGAAATCCCCACTAGTCCCAGCTGCAAAACTCCAGGTGACAGAGACAACATGGCACCCTGGTGTTCCCACAAACAACTATTCACACTGTCCTTTCCCCCAAAACAGGTTTGATGCAATTTCATTTCTCTAAAGAACCAAGTCACAATCCTGATGCATTTTGAGGAGAAAATCTCTGGTTTGGGGTACTGTAGATGTTAGTGGGACACTCTGTCAGGCACAGAAGCAACCATGGGAATTTACTTACCCAGGTGATGCTTTCCTTTGGCAGCAATATCCCAAGCCCCCACAAACTGGGGGAAAAAAGCCTTTTGTGCTCAACAAAGGCATTTTTTACCTCAAATTCCTAGCTGGGAGAGGAGGCCTGGCTGGTCACATGCCTCCACAGAAAAGAAGAAAAAATGCATGAAAAAGCAAAAGAAAAGCAAGAAAAATGGAGGGAAAGCCAAACAAAAAAATCCAGGAAAATCAGGAAAAGCAAGGAAAGGCATTAAAAAAAAAAAAAAAAAAAAAGGGCATGCAAAAAGCGAGCTTGTTGGAGTAGTCTGGGAAAAAGAGGTTGGAATCAGCCTCACAGAGCAGCTTTCCCGCCCCACAATTCCTTGCTGGCCTCCAGTGGGCTTGAGCAAACAGCATTGGAACAGCATGGCCGGCTCTGGCCACGCTCCTCCAAGCTGGGATTTTAAATAAATAAGGGAAATCAGCTGCAAGCGAGGGGCAAGGGGAGAGGCTGGACCCCCATGCCGGCAGGAAATCTGCATTTTGGGGATGCTGAGAGGTGGATTTGGAGGGATCAGTTTCTTCCCCACATCTGAAAATAAAATTGTCCAGGCAGCACAGGAAGGGAAAGTTTGGTTTTCAAAGGCAAAGGGAGTGAATTATATATGGGATACATATGTATATTTGGAATTAATCTGTCTTTTTTTAGTAATCCAGCTGGAAATTTGAAGTCTGGTTATGGCAGAGGGGCAGGGGGGAGGGCAACCCTGCCACCTAATGCCATTATATATCTTATGTCACATATCACATTATATATAACATTTATAGAAGTTATAGGTGTTCTCTAATATTACATGTTATAGATGTTATATGGTACATATATTACAGGTTATATAAGATATTAGAATAACATATATTAGTTATCATTCCAATATTATATTATAAATAAATCCCACCTATTTGATTTAATATGATATGATACTTATTATAATATACGGGAACAATAAATTATTTATTTTCTATTCTATCCTTACATGGTTATATACATGATCTGATGGAAATAATATATATTATGTATTAATCTAATATATATTGTCTATTATTCGCATATATTACATTATATATGTGATGTGAGATGTATCATATAGATGGATTTACGAGCTTGGGTGTTTTCTTGGGCATTTAATGGAGAAAAGGCTTTTTCTCAGTGATACCTGCCAAGAGGCAGAGGAAGCCCACCAGGACCACTGAAAAAGTGCTGCAGAAAGCAGATTTAAGGTGAGCATGCCCCTTGACAACAAGCAGGGGAAGACGCTGACAGCTGTTTGCAACCCCTGTCAAAAACCCAGGTTTTTTCTCCCAAAAACCTCACTGCAACATTTCAGTGACAAAAAAAAGGGATTTCCCTTATTGAGCACCAACCTCACAAAAAGGAGCTGAACTTTCCCCACCCTGAGTTTTCACCTGGACCTGTTTTGCAGCCAATCCTAGCTAAAAAACAAGTCAATAAAGCGAAGATGAAAAGCTATTTGTTAGGATTGATAATGCTCATTAAAACTGGCTGGGTAGGAAAGCACCCTCTGCTACAAAGAAGGAAGGGGGGGAAATGCAAATTCTGCATGAAAAAAAGGATATTTCCCTAATCGCCCCAATCAAATGCTGGCGCAATTATCTGTGGCCAACCCAACGGGTTAAAATTATCCTCTTCATCTCCGGACACAGTGAGAAGCCGAAAAAATGTTTCATTTTAATAAAAATGAAATCTGGACCCTGCAGAAAGCAGCTTCACTAATGACGTGTTTACACAGAAAAAGACAATTTCTATTTAATGGTGATTACTAGAGAGAAGAAATTAAACTTCCCAGAGTCTATGGGTTAGGGATAATGGCAACAAAGTTATTGAGGGTGTGTAAATCAGGAGAGCAGTGTGTGGAGGTCAGAGCCACGCGCACAGATCGCTCAGAGCACACAGCCCTGCCTTGCTGGGTCTTAGTGGGCGAAAAAAGGATATATTTTGCTATGCAGACTTATGTGGCTATGTATGTTTACATATATGCAAATATGTACGTGCATGCAAATGTGCAAATGCAGGGGAGAAAGTGGAAATGTGTGCAATGTACAAACATGCACCTGCAAATGCACATGGCAATATGCACATACACGTGCAAACACACAAACCCACATTAAAAGAGGCCAAAGCACAATGTAAACATGCAAATGCAGAAGCCCATGCAAAGAGGCACAGGCAAATGCTAAAACACATGGACACGTGCATGTGCAAACACACATGCAAATACACAAACGCGCATGGAACCCTGCAAATGCACATGTGAGGATGAGTCTGGCCATGTCAACACACCCCTACAGCCACATGCACAGGAGTCCTCCTGGCAAAATCCAACCTTCCTGCACGCCAAGCTGTCTGGGCCCCACGCAGCATTCCCAGGTACCTGGGGTGATCTTGGCCTCTCACATCAGAGTTTAAAAAGTGCAAAATAGGCCTTGATCACAGAGTGGTGCCAAAATTCCAGTTTTTGGCTCACCAGGTGAGCAGTGCAGAACTTTCCTATTAATTTTACTTATTTATTTATTAGTTATTATTTTCTTTTTTTAATTTTTTTTCAGGATGAAAATTTTTAATTTATTTCCAAAAAAGCTAAGACAAGATCTTCTCACACCTGTCTCCTGCAAAGGATGAACTAAGTTTTGGGATTCCTCTTTGTACCAAAGCCATTCCCATCCCATCCTAACCTTTGCAAACCCATCATGGGGCAAAATCAGTCTGACATCAGGCTTTAATGTCTGTTCCTTTCTAGAGCAGAGCAAACATCTGCAGAACAAGCCCAGATGTGAGTTGTTTTCCCCGCCCCTTCAAGAATTTCAGCTCCAAGGCACATAATAAGGCAACGTCTGGGATGGTTTAATAATAGTAAAATTAAAATTGTTCTGAAGCAGAATGAAGGACGCGCTCAGGAGGAGGTTTGCAAAACAAAACTGAACCCTGAGCTGAAGTCCCAGGGGAACCGTTGGATCAGAGGAACAGTAAACAACACGCAGAAATGCAACTTAATTATCTTTATAACCCAAGTACGCAACTGGCTGGCACAGCTTTCCAGGGATGCAGGAATGGAGATGTACCAAAATCCCCATGTTGAAGCCAGAGCTTCCTCAAAAAACAGAAAAAAATATTCTTTTTGCAAAGTTTTGCTTGAATTTTCAGTCCAGTGCTGAAGTGTGGCAGCACTTGCGTGGGGTTGGGTATGCTCATCCTGGTTTCTTATTCACCTGGGTACAATGTAACTTTTTGCTAATTTTTAGCTCTGACTTTTAAGAAAAACAAACTCTGGGCTTGACCTTGTCAGGTCTCACCGCAGGCATGACCACCATCCCCCCTGCAGTAAGACCAGCTGGGGATCTGCCACCTATCACTCACCAGGATGAACTCCTATGAAAAACTGTTAGAAAAAATGGGAATGGGCAGAAAAATTGCCCATATATATTTATCTATTTGCATACATAAACTGGAAACTGTGTTAATTTAAACTGAGGATACTGATGGGGAGCAAAGCAAGGTTTGAAATCAAAGTGGGGGGATGGTGAAGATCGAGCCACGGATTCTGGAAAGGCCCAAATCAGGGATGCTAGGTAGGATTAGCTCAAGGGTACTAGGATCATGACATGGATGCTTTTATCAAACTCAGACTTCTACCTGCATACAAACAGAGGATGCTCAGAAGAGCCAAAGCAAGGATGCCAACCACCTGCTGTAGAAGATCAGGGTCAAGAACATCCAAGGAACCTGAAGGTGCACAAGTCCATGGAACCTGATGAGATGCATTTTCCAGTCCTGAGGTTGAGCCACTATCCATCATATTTGAGAAGTGGCAGTCCAGCAAAGTTCCCACTAAATGGAAAAGGGAAAGTATAACCAGAGGAGAAGGGATGTTGGACTGCAGGTGGGTGAGAGGCTGCACATGTGCTGGCTGTGTGCACTGGCACCCAGAAACTCCCCATGGCCTGGGCTGATCCCACAGCATGGGCATCAGGACTCTGCCCCTCCGCTCTGCTCAGAGGAGACCCCACCTGCAGGACTGCCTCCAGCTCTGGGGGTCCAGCACAGGAAGGACACGGAGCTACTGGATCAAGTCCAGAGGAGAGCACAGAAACGTTCTGAGGGCTGAAGAAGCTCTGCTATGGAGACAGGCTGGGAGAGCTGAGGGAGACCTTAGAACCCTTTCAGTGCCTGAAGGGGCTCCAAGAGAGCTGGAGAAGGACTTGGAACAAGTGGAATGAGGGACAGGACAAGGCAGAATGGTTTGCCACTGTCAGAGGGCATGGTTGGATTGGGTATTTGGGAGAAATTCTTCCCTGTGAGGGTGGTGAGGCCCTGGCACAAGTTGCCCAGAGAAGCTGTGGCTGCCCCATCCCTGGAAGTGTTCTGGGCTTGGAGAAACCTGGTCTAGTGGAAGGTGCCCCTGTCCATGGCAGGGAGCTGGGACAAGACGGTCTTTAAGGTCCCTTCCAACCTAAACCATTATGGGATTCTATGATGGCTAAAACCAAACCAAAGATCCTGGTTGGGACCAAACCAGGGATGGCAGCCAGAATGAATCCAAGGATGCTGGCTCGGAATGACCTGAGGCTACTAACAGAGCAAAGTGAAGATGTAGAGCAGGACAAAAGCAACAACAGTGGCTAAAAGCAAAGCTCAGTCACATTCCATTTTCATTCATCTCTTTCAAAAGTGCTAATTTTGATGTCTCACAGGCTGCCAGCAGCCCAGCAATGCTCTGCACCACTCCAAAGCCCCTCCAGCAAGGTGATGATGGTTTTTTTTATTAACCTGACTGAACTAGCTGGAAAAAACAGAGACATTTTCTGGCACAGTTTGGATCCAAAAAGGTCTATCCCACTCCTGGCTCCAGAGCTAAGGGCAGCCTAGGGGTGTCTGCATCCCACTGTCTGCATGGTACAGGCATGCCTGGAAGTCAGTTCAATTTCCCAAAAGCCCATGGGCTATTCCTAGCCACGGTATGTTTTTTCTGCAAAAATCATTTGCTGCTGTCATTTAACTCATGATAGAGCCTCAGCACATAAATTCAGCGATATTTTCCTCAAAAAAAATGCTTTCTGTCAAATATTTCTTGCAAAACACACTGCTAATAGCTTCTGCACCAAGCCTGGGATCTGGCTATTAAATGGTGATGCTCTTTTACAAGGGATATTCAGCTTTTAACTAAGGCTTGCAGCAACCCCAAATCAACCAAATTCCTCCCAAAACTCTGTACTTAGCTTCTGATTTCATCAGAAAACCTCAAGATTTGGGGGCTTGGAGGTTTTTTTTACACCTGTTTGCATTGGTAAATCAGCTGTCCAAAGTGCGGAGTAATCCAGCCATTTACCCAACCTCAAAATTTATAATCGTCATGCTTTGAAATTCAATTGATTTTTTTCCTCTTTTATCCTTTTTACAAAAAGGAGATTTTTCCTAGAAACACAAGATTTTTCATCACTGTCTCAGCACACCTGAGTTAGATTTAATCCCCAGAAGTAACACCAGGACAGAGAAAGCTGCAAAAACTGGTGGTTTTCCTGCAAACCTAATAGCAATGCAACAGCTAGAGGAAAAACCCAGCCACCTGCCTAAATTACACCCAGTTTCCAAACAGGACAGCAAATAATTCTCTGCTGAGCTTTGAAGCCAAGGAAGCCACAGTATACTTTTCTGCCCTGGGATGAAGATAAATTAAGCCCCAGTGTCACTAAAGCCCCATTCAATGCTGCATCCTAAAAAAATATTAATTGCAAAATGATTTCCTAATTACTTTAATAAGGATGTGGCTCTGGTAGGGTGAGATGTGATGCTCTGCAACCACTCTGGCCTTTTTTTCCATGCATTTAAGTGCCATAATGTCACAGTCCACTGCTAGGAAAGTTTGGGCCACAGTTATATGAGCTCTGTGCTTAATGAGGGGCACCTAATTAAAGCTGGGGAGCATTGACTGTATCAGGAGACCCTGTGTAAAGTCTGCCCTAGGTTTTTTTGGGAAGTGAACATCCTTGGCCATCTGATTTCTCACCCCAGCAAGGTCACGTCTGTAATAATGAAGGATTTCAGCTCATCGGATTGCACGAGCCTGGCACCATCAGGGCTCTGTGCTGAAATAATCCCAAACAGTATCCTGAATTATTCCGATGATCAAGCAGGCATTCCCAGGGAAGGAAAATCATGTGGAAAAATATGGATGTTCTTAAAATCCTTGCAAATAAGGAGGGCTGAAAGCTTGGAGGGATGCAACCCCCAAGCTCAGATGTTAAATATGATGAGGATGAGGATGCTTGAAAAGTAAGGATGAAGGCAATGGCGTGCATCCATCCTGGCCAGGTGCCACATGGCGAGGAGCCCCGAAAGGACAGGGCGAAAATTAGCAAAAGTCATCAAGGAACCGAAATGGAGGCCTGGTGGCATCCAGCACTGGGTTAATGGAGCTCTGCAGAAGCAGCTGGTAGCTCTTTTGGTGAAAAATCCAGGATTTTGCCCCAGATGAGATGCTAAAAGACACAGTCTCAACATCATCTGGTGCAAGCTGCCACCACTGCCATGGGCCCCAATTTTGCCATCCCAGTTGTAGGTGCCTTTCTGCTTTCTGAACCTCAAATGGCAGCTCCAGCTGCTTAAATCAAATCTAAGTTCCCCTCATCAGGAATCACTTTTGCAAAGCCAGTTGGTACCTTAACACAGTTTCAAAAAGCGCCTAAAAATGCCATTTTTCTAGGACAAATCCCCCCACATGCACTGTGCTGGAAGGTAAGGCTTGGAGGTCAGGCAGTTTCTTAAAAAGATAAACTTTGCAGGTTTTTAATGCATTTTCTCTCCTTTTATCTCATAGAGGGAATAAGGGTGAACAGCTCAGGGGTGGGGATTGCACAAGGGAGTTTCTCAAGTATCCTGGGAAGATGTATGGATCAGTATTTTCATTCTTACGCAGAAAGAGAAATATATTTACAATGAGAAATCCTTGTTCCTGTGTCCAAAATTATTATCCGCTTTTTTTTGTTTGTTTGTTTGTTTTTTAACAGGCACAGGCACTTTTTGAGGGAGACACTGGACGTGTGCAAGATGGAGCTAAACAAAACCATGGGATGCGATGACTGGTGAAGGATGTGGTGCTAGCCAAGAGGCACTTTAAATTAAAAAAAAGGGATTTCCTGAGATATGACAAGATTTGCTCCCCTGGTTTGGTGGGTAAATCCATATTCGAGTGGTTTAACACTCAAGAGAGTCGGAGCTCTCTGGCATGATGAATATGCAAAGAGCAGTATTCCAGTGCCAGATGGACAAGTGGGAGCCCCTGTGCTGCCCTTCCATCCAGCCACTGATCCCCAACAGCCACAGACACCTTCCACTTTGTATGTATATAAAGTATGTTTTCATCTGCGTTATTGAATTACAATTGGATACTGGATTACTATATATGGATAACTGGATTACTGTGTATATGTGTGTGTGTGTTGTGTGTGTTTCCATCCACATTATCCAATCACATGCATCCAATAACCCAACAGATTATTCAAACAGTATCCACATGTTAGAGATATCTATTAGATATATATACATTAGATATATATACATCCACATTATCCAATTAAATCCATCCAAGATATCAATAATTGGATATCTTACATATATTTCAAGGATATAATTGGATAATGTGGACAAAGTCATATATATATTTGATATTAAAATAACATTTATATACCCATCCTAGATAGATATAAAGAGAGAAGATATGGGGAAGGAAAGGAGAAAGAGGATATATATAAGAAATATATGTATATATTGGATTAATATATCAGATATATTGCCAGCGGCTGTGGCCGAGTGGGTAAAGCCGCCGCCCCTGGATCCGTGCTCCTTCTCGGAAGGACGCCGGTTCGAGTCCTGCGGGTCTCGCTCTGCCAACTTCGTCCGGGCTTGCCCCGGCCAAGGCTAGAGTGTCCCAGGGCTAAAGGGGGTGGGGCCAGTTCCGCGCACGCTGAGCTCCACGTAATAAATCCATTCGCGCAGGCATAGAAAGCATCGTCGTTCGCGACGGCTAGCCACACACACACATATCAGATATATTATACTGTATATCTCCAGTGGCTATATAATATTGATACATTAATACGGCTATATTATCTGGATACATTATATCCAGTGCAGATATATAATATATCAAATGGACGGATAGAATGTAATATACATTCACTGTGTACATTGTATATTTATACTGTAGACATTCAAATACATTCAATGTTTATCCAGTGTGTATATAAATATATATATATAATATCCAATATATTCATCCAATATAAAGATCAACTGGATGGATATAATGTAACATAGATACTATGACCTGTATATCTAATATATATATATATATATCCCACCTTCCGTAAGTATTAACTATTTCTGCTACTGCTTTTCACCTATTTATCAAATTTCAACAGTTTTCTCAAAAAAAAAGAACTTTTCTCAAATTCTTGGCTTTCCCCCTCACCCACAAGGGAGATAACTGGCATTTTCCTATGACGATCAATTCCTAGGTTAAAATATTTTCTCCTCCATTTTGGCATGCACCTTGTTGCCAAAATTAGTTTTTTCTGGAGATGTATCCAGCATGATGGTTAAGAAATCAAACTGGCCATTCCAACCTGAATTTTACCCACATCTGCCTGTGGGACCAAGTTCTGGTAGCACAAATGGGTATTTTATAGCAATTCATAGATGGCACAGATAGAGAGATATACAGCTATATATACATAGCAATATGATTAATGGTCTTATAAATAATCTATACTAGGTAATATATAGCAATATATCACTAGATATGAAGCATTATATATCAATCTAATATATATTCTATAATCAGTATATTATTATATATATTAAGCATTATAAACCAATATATCAATGTGAATACAATATATCAACCAGTATATTACATATTTCTACAATATAGGATTATGTATTTAATTATTTGCAAATACATATGTATTCTATTCACTTATATATTTTATATAAATGTTATATTGCTATGTATAATTTCAATAATAGAAAAACGTATATTTATGGCAATAAATACAGTATATTAGTATATACACAGCAAAAAAAAGAGGTGGAAGCAATTCAGATAAAATAATTTTTAAAAATCCCCAAAACTCCCAAAATACCTCAGCAATGCTGCAAACATAGGGGTTATCAACACACACCCAAGCCCAAAACCCCACTCAAAAACCATCACACTGGGGCAAGTTATCCCAGTAAGATAAAAGAAGTTGTTTAAATCTCTTTTTTTTCCCCCTTTTTTTTGCCCACAGAGCTGGAGCTGGGAATCCATTAGCCTTTAATGAAGTGAAACCCTCATCTTGCCGGAGCCACCTCATTTAGCGCAATTGTTTCGCAGCCATTACAGAAAGACAATTACAAGGAAGCGGCGAGAGTAATTGGAAATGCTGGCGGGAGTTGGGTGAAATGATAATAAATAAAAATATTCCCCCTAATAAGCTTGCCAGGAGGGGGGTGGGCTGGAGAAAATCAACATAATTAGAACTGAACCTCACCGAGGAAAAACAGACAGCAGGGTGGCAAGTGCTCGGCACAGAGGAGAGGGGGAAAAGTGGATAAAAGTTCATTTTTTACCCAAAAACCAGCAGGAAAAATACTTTTCCCACCTGTATGCAGCCATCAGGAGCAAAAAATGCTTGGAATGGGAGATGTTGTCCACAGGGATGGTTGTGGTGCTCCTCCATCACCTGGTCCAGGCTGGAATTAAAGCCAAAAAAAGCTTAAAAGTAAGATGGTTTTGCTCACAGGATGGCATTGAGGAGCATCATCAGGTAACAGGAATCTCTCTGCATCAGAGGGGTTTCTTCTACATGGAAAACACAATTATTTTTGTAAACCCTGTACTATTTACATTATCCTTAGGAATATAAAGCCTTACAGATGTGGATTTGGAGCACATTTTCCTTTGGAAAAAGGGTTAAATCACATTCGAAATGCACCACAAGCAGCTGCTGATGGGTTCAGTTCTTGCTCCCAAAATTCCAGGTTTTCCCCGTAAATAAGACCTGTCTCCAGCACAACCAACCATGCTCTGTCCCCATCCTCATTCCACTTCAATGTTGCTTCAGCAGCCTTCCAAAACAGTTTGCAGCAAAAAAAAAAAGTCCTTTAAATCGGGGGTTTGCACCCTAAAAAGCCATTCAAGCAAGGGTTTACAGTCAAAAAGGTCCTTCCAACAGGTCTTTGTACCCAAAAAAGACCATAAAAATGGGCTTGCACCTAAAAATGTACTTTTAACAGGGGTTTTCAGGAGAAAAAATTTGACGCTAAACCAGAGCTTTGCAGAAAAAAAGATGTTTAGACAGTGCCTTAGTGCAGGCATTTGCACCCCAAAAAATGCCAAGAACAGATCTGCAGAAAAAAAAAGCCCTTAAAAAGAGGGGGTTTGTGTCAAAAAGAGTCCTTCAAGCAGGTTTTGCACCATAAAATATCCTTTAAATGGGTGTTTGCACCAAAAAAGCCCTCCAAACAGGCAGCTTTGCAGCAAAACCCACTTTAAACTGGGGTTTATAGCCAAAATGGGCTGTTAAACAGGTGTTTGCACCTCAAAAAAGGAATAAAGTAGGGGTTGCATGCAAAAAGCCCCCTCAGCATCTTCCCTCTCTGCTCCCATTCTCTGGACATGCAATGTTTGTCCCAAAATCCATCTCTGGCAGCTGATGGGAGTGTTACAAAGGGTTGGATTAAATCCCTGTCCCATCACAGCAAGTATTTTTCCCAATTCAGGTACAATACTGCCAAAGGAATTCTATTTCTCATTGCAATTTCTTTCCTACTTGGGGTCTCTGCAATCCTGCTGGGACAGGTGGGATAAGCCAACAATGCTGGGAGCATCCCAAGCCCTGACAGGAATGCTCCCAAAATAATAAAATATCCCCCAATAATAAAAATACCCCAAAAACTAATAAAATCCTCCTAAATAAATAACAAAATACCCATAAGGCATAAAATACCCCAGATCTCTGCCCCAGCCCTCTGGAGCGGAGGCAACTTTCATTTAAAAACCATGCACGTTTTTTTCCTTGTCAGTTCCCAACTCCGTTAAGATCATTATCACAGAATGAGAGCAGATATAAAACATTTTTATTTTCTTTTCTTTTCCTTCTAGTGCAATTTTTTAGCAGCGCATCCCCCCCTCCCAGCTCCCATGGAAGTCAGCTCATGTTGGGAGTTAATGTTTCGTTAATACATAGGTTTTTTCTTAATTTATTTTACTTTATTTTAGTTTTCCATATTTCTCCTCAGTCACCAATTATTTTGCTCCCAAAGGGATTATTACAATTCTCACTGTAACTTTTTTAGCCTCAGTACCTTCCATAAGCCACAGGTGATGCTCACGCCACAATAATGCATTATTAAATAATACTAAAAAATAATAAATTATTTAAAATACATTCAGTATTGTTGAATAGCATAAAATATTATTTTATCTTATTCAATGTCCTGCAAAGCCACATGCACAAATACTTAGGAGTCCTGAAATGCCTCCATCACCAAGGTGGGATGCTGCACAGGGTACCCGCGGGCTGAGCCCTAATGGGAAGACACTGGGCAAAGCTCTGGAAAACTGGTGGGAAACCGGGCTATTTTGGAGCATTTTAGATCACTGCTGGAGGAGGAGGGAAGAGGGAGGCAGTTGTGGAGCGTGGTGGGAGCCTGTGTGGGAGTGTGTGTCAGAGGATGAGTGGGAGATGCGGTGTGAGAGGAAGTGTGCAAAGGGGTGTGCAGGGAGCGAGAACGGACAGTGCATGGGAGGATGGACTGAAGCTGAAAGTGCACAAGGAAGTGTGAAAGGGAGCACGCAGGGAGTGAGCAGGGAGAGTGCGTGGAAGGAGGAACAGGAGCTGGAAGCGGGCAAGGAAGTGTATGGGGAGTGTGCAGGG
Source organism: Scytalopus superciliaris (assembly GCA_013400415.1). NCBI lineage: Eukaryota > Metazoa > Chordata > Aves > Passeriformes > Rhinocryptidae > Scytalopus > Scytalopus superciliaris. The sequence continues at coordinate 82,278 of VXBX01001083.1, forward strand.
AATGAACATGGAAGTGTGCATGGGAGGTTGAACAGGAGTTTGCAGTGTGCAAGGAAGTGTGCTGGGAGCATGCGGGGGGAGCACACATGGGAGAACAAACGGGAGCTCGAGTTGTGAAAGGAAGTGTGCAGGAAGGAAGCAGGGAGAGTGCATGGGAGGATGAGCAGGATCCTGAAGCGTGCAGGGGAGAGTGCAGAGGGTCATGCATGGGAGGATGAACAGAACTTGGAGTGTGCAGGGAGTGAACATGGGAGGGTGCGTGGCAGGACGGACAGGAGCCTGAAGCGTGGAAGGAAGTGTGCAAGGTGTGAAAGGAGAATGCAGGGGAACACACATGGAAAGATGAACAGACCTTGAAGTGCGCAAGAAAGCATGCAAGGAGAGTGCAGGAAGTGTGCCAAGAAATGTACCCAGGTGCTTCCAAGATGCACACAGAGAGTGTGCACAGGAGCCTGAGCTGTGCAAGGAAACATGCACAGGAACTGGGAGCATGTCCCTCCCTCCCACTCAAGATCCCATTAGATTTGCTGGAATTGGGAAAATTCACTTAATAATATATTATATTTAAATACAAAATTATAAATGCTCTCTATATAAAACTCTGTATTTATATTA
>VXBX01001083.1:82927-96787 GCA_013400415.1 Scytalopus superciliaris
CATATAAAATTTATATAATTTTATATAAAATATTTTAAGTCCCAACCTATAGTTCAACTCCTGAAGACACCCAAAAAGATGTAAAAAAACCCCACAGAACCTGAGGGATCATTTCTCATTGGACAGAAATCTGGAATAATAATATTTGAGATGGAATAGGTCTCCATTCCAGACCTCAAGCAACACTTACTGTGAAATAAGAACATTTGAAGTATTTTAGAATATGTCATTTACAAGGATCTATCCTATTCCATTGTATTCTATTTAATCCAAAGTGAATTTGCTCAGAGATTCCCATGAAAGCTGGCAGAAATAGGAATTTTTAGGAGAAAAACTGACACTGTGCTATAGAGATGCACGACTTGGAAGTGAACGGGATTTTCCAGAATTTGCAAGAATTCCCTTTCTGAATTTCCTGAATTTCATTAATTTCCTGAATAAATTTTCCTGAATTACCTGGTTTCATTTTCTTGAATTTCCTGATTTTGCAGAATTTTGCACTGGGGCTCTTTGAATAAAATCCAATTTATTCTTCAATAAATCTGCCTTTTGATACAACATTCCAAAACCCTGATGACTATTTAGGGCCTATTTTACAGCCTTGAAACTGCACTATGATTTTTCCCCGTCAGCCAACTCCAGATAAGCCAAAATCCTCATGAACTTGGTACTTTGCACCAGAAATCCAACTATTTTTTTGATGCATGAGTATCCCAATGAGTGATCACAAAAGGGGATGTAGGGAGCAACTCCCCTGTATTTTGGGGGGATGAAAAAGCCCTTTTAGGGTTGCAAGAATTAATTAATTTGCCAAAGCAATATTTGCATCTTGCATTCCCAGTGGGAATTTTTCAGTAGCCAAGTGGAAAGGTTTATTTAGCCGGGAGCAGCACTGGCTTCACAAACATTTCCCCTTATCCAGCAGGGAGAATGGCACCAACCGAAAGGAGATTTAATTAGTGAAAATCTCGTTAGGCAAACGAAATTATCCGTAAGACAATCCTGCTCTGGACAGGGGGGGTGATTAACCAGAGCCATTAATTGAGAACGGTGCTCCAACAGGCAGTTCGGCTGGAGGGGGCTAATGGTAAGACAAACACACAAACACATACCCCCCGCCCCATGCTCACTGAAGAGCCCTTGAGCATCTCATCAGCACACCTTGATTGCATCATGCAAATTGCAATTAGATTCACCCCAGAAAATAGGAAAAAGCCCCGTATTTTGGGGGTGCAGGCACAGTAACCCCTAAAATTTGGGGGGTCAGATTGGTATCCGTATGATGATGTGCCTACTTCCCACCACTGAGCACTAAGTGATGCAAATGCAATTTTTTTATTTTAAGATACTTTATTATTATTTCTATCTCTTATATGAGGATTTTTTAACCCTAAGGCTGCAGGCGTGTTCACACTCATCCAGAATGATGCCTGAGAGCACCAGGGCCTCCACATATCGTAACGCTAACAGCATTCGTTTAGGCAGCACAGCACTGCAGGGAAAGCTAAAATTGCTGAGAGCACAAGCAATTGTATTTCAGAATTTGTCGGGATTGAACCTTGGCGGTGACAACCAGCCAGAGGAACCCACGGTTCTTTTAACCCTTTGCTTTAGTGGGGTATCATAGAGCTAACTATAAAAAAACATCAATTAAGGGCAAGGGAAGTCTTTCCATTGCTAGGAAGTGTCCCAGGATGCCTTAAGAACTGGGAAGGAAACAGCAAAAACCTCATAAAATCAGTACCCAGTGAACCCTCATGGCTTTTACATCTATAATTATATTTATGTATCTCCTGTTCAAGAGGAATTTCCATAGACTTCATCTCTGCTGCAGACCTCCCCTCAGCAGCATCCTCCAGCTCCAAGTTTGAGCATCCCTACATTGATGCTTCCCACCCTCATCAGTTTTGTGGCCATTTGACCAAGTGAAGTCTGGAGGAAAGACACAATATTGCCATCCCCATCTGAAAAAAAATGGGAAATTTGGAGGTTTTCAAGATGTGGGGTGAAGATGAGGTCATCAAAATCTACCCCAGGAGGAGTCATACAATGGAGCAGGGTGACAATGGGTATTGAAGGACTGCCCCACCTGATGTTAAACAGAGCAACAGCTAATTAAGAAATTTCGATTAAATCCACACCAGCAGAGCCCAATATATATATATATTCCCCAATTTATTACATTCCCAAATATATTGTTCCACTATATTCCCCAATATTCCATATCTATATACATACATGTATATAAAATATTCCATTCCCCAATATACATGGGGAACATTATCTAATATTCTTCAATACATATTAACAGTCACCAGTATTTTATATTCTCAATATATTCCCCAGTATTACACATTTTGTTCTCTCCTATACATATATATGCATAATATTAATTCCACTGCCCTTAACTTAGACGTAACTCAGCAGCAATTAATGCAATTATTTGAATGTTTTTGCCCTATCCATCAATTTTTTCCGCCCCTTGAGGTCAGCTCACTGTTGTCCTATTTCTGCCCCATATTTGCCAAGAGGTTTGAGCAAAGCCCACTTAAATTTTTTTTCAGGCAAAAGGGGTTTATCCTTTAATGATGCTCACCAGGTCCAACTACCATGACACAAAAAAATATTGAAAAATGTGGTTTTATTTGAGACATGGTTTCATTGGAAAGTTGGATTTTATTGAAAAGCTGTTCTTAATGAAAACCATTGACAGGCAGCAAGCATGGATGGGGATTATGGACCTTGGGCATCAGACATGCCGAAATCCAGACCCAGATGAGATGGGAGCGACCAGCTCCACAGCACGGGAAGTTTGGCACTTGTGGAGACGAACCTTTTGGATGGATTTTGGGGAATTTTCATGCTAAAAGTGAGAATGCAGCTGCTGGGGTCTGGAATTCAGGTGTACTGCGCGGACCTTGGCTGACATAGGTGCACTGCTAGGGGCTTTAATTCAGATGCCCTGTGAGCACCTTTGCTAATTAGGGTGCTCCATTAGGACCTTGGCTGACTTGGGTGTCCTATAAGTGACTTTGGTAATTAGTGCCCAGCTGGAGTCTTTAATTTGGCTGCCCCACATCTTTGATGATCTGGGTAACAACCCACAGCCTTTGTAATCAGGGTGCAATGCCAGGGTCTTTGCTAATTACGGTGCTCCGCAAGGTGCCCTGCTCAGGAGTTAGATTTGGGTGCCCTACAAGCATCTTCAGTAGTTTGGGTCCCACTCCATGGTCTTTGCCAAGTGAGATGCCACACCAGGGTCATGGCTAAGCTGGGTGACACATTAGGGTCTTTGCTAAATAGGATGCTCTGCAAGGGGCTTTGCTAATTTGGGTGCCCCATTCAGGTCATTAATTTGGGTACCTTGTAAGGACTTTGCCTGGTCAGCACACCCTGAGAGCATCTTCACTAATTCAGGTCCTGTCCCATGATTCGTCCAATGCAGGTGTCACACCAGGATCTTTGCTAATTAAGGGGCCATCCAATGAGTTTTGCTGATTTGTGTACCCTGTTGGGGTCTTTATTTTGGGTGCTCTACAAGCTTCTTTGCTAATTACGATGCCCTGTAAGGGTCTTCACTAATTTGGGTGCCATCCCATGATCTCTGCCAGTTTGGGTGCTCTGTTGAAGTCCTTCCCTGAAGAGGTCTTGGCTGATTTGGGTACCACATGGCATCTTTGCGCTCTGGGTCACGAGCAGCAGGTGATACAAAAAGATGCTATGGAGGTGGCATCGTTCCTGCCTCACTCTGGAACGTTCCCTAGGTGAGCACAATGCCAGGCAGGATGCAGCTGCATCCTTCCGTCACCAAAAGGGATGGCTTTGCACCCCAAAATCCTATGAGGACCATGTGATGAGCATCCTTGTGGGGGCACTGGGCAGCTCGTGGGATGCCTTGCTGGCATCAGAGCATTCCAAGATCCCATCTGCAGCCCCCACACCGCACTAGCGGCTCATATCATGCTAATTGTACAAACCTAATGGGGGAAGGAGCTGGCGGGAAAAAAAGGGTAATGGCCATCAGGCCAGCAATAAACCAAAATTAATGGGGCATGGGAAGAAATCATGTCCACTTAATCCCAGCTCTGGAACTCTAACAGAATCATGGAACACCGAGGGGGGTTGCTCTATCCTGGGGTCGCTCCTGGGCCATCTGTCAGACAAGGAGCAGCGTGCTCTACCCCACCCCCTGGGGCAGGAGGATTTGAGGAGGCAAGTGGAGAGAGCAAGAGTATCTTTCCAGTGCCTGCGAATGTGGCAGGCAGCAGGAGGGAGGGCTAACTCCCATGGCACTAGAAGGGGCAATGCCGCTGGAAAACATCTTTCTGGGGCTCTGCCTGAAACTTGGAGGCATCCACTTTTTATCTCCTTTCTAAAATTACTTTTTTCAATTTTACTTCTTTATTTTAGGGGTTTTTTGTTCCAATTTTCTTTGTTTCTAATAATTTTCTATTTTTTATTCTTCCAAATTGATTTTCTTCTACCAATTTTCCTTTTTTTCTAATTTTTCCTTTTTTCCCCGATATTCCCTTTTCTTTTTAATCTGTTTTTTCTTTATTATTTTCCTTTATTATCTTTTTTCTTTTTAACTAATTTTCCTTTTTTTTCCTTTTTTCCCCCATTTTTCCTTTTCTGTGTATTCCCTTTTCTCTTTTACAAATCTTCCTTTTTATTTTTTCCATTTTCCCTTTTCTTTTTAATCCATTTTTCCCCTACTCCAATTTTCCTTTATTATCTTCCTTCTTTTTAGCCAGTTTTTCTTTTTCTTTTCCTCCTCATTTTTCCTTTTCTTTGCATTTACTTTCCTCTTTTTCTCAATTTTTCTTTGTTTACTAATTTTCTTTTTTCCTTTCACTTCTATTTTCTTCTTTTTCTCCCATTTTTTTCCTTACCTTTTTGATTTTTCTTCTTTTTTTTTAATTCTTTTTTTTTCTTTTTATTTTTCACTGAAGAAAACAGTTCTCACATCACATAGCAGGGAAAACTCCACCTAAACCTCTAACACATGAGCATCCACAGCAAGGTGTAAATGCTTATGTGAGACATGTCCAGAGGTTCCCAATGCCTGTTTTCAGTATCTCCCATCCAATTCTTCTACCCAACCCTGCTTCATCCCAGTAGAAATTTAATTATTTCAGGATTTTTGCTTGCCCTGGGACAAAAGCCCGCTGTAAAAATATCCCATTCCTCATCTGTCAGAGACAAATGGTGAGGAGACTCATTCCAAACTTTCCCTTTGGACTGAAAAAAAACCCTACATGAAAAACTTCTGCCCAGAAAAGCTTGGGCAGGAGCAAAGTTCTTAATTCCAGGAAAACTGGGATTAAAAGCGGATGTGTAATATTTCTATGAAGTTTTACAAATACAGACTGAGAACCCAGAAGATGTCACCCACGCTTGGAAAAATCTAAACTATGTGATAAGAACGATCTGTGCTTTCCAGTCAAAATGGCCCCCTCCTTGAGCAAAAAAAAACCCAGTAAAACCCCAGTAAGACCCAGTGGTTTGTCTTAATGTCCCGAATCACACTGGGAATGTGAAGACAGCTGCTCCACCAACATCCCACAGCCAGGCTTCACTGCCATCTCCCGTTTGGAATGTCTCCCTCCAATGATGCCAAACCCCACCAGAGGCATAAGAGTTTTTTCCTATGCAAGAGTCCCTATTTTTACCCCTAAAAATGCCAAGGGGAGGGGGGAACATTTCTTTAAAAAATGCTACTGTTGTTCAGAAGTCACTCCAGGGCTGAGGAGGATGGGAATAATGAATATCCCAGGCTGGATCAGGGATGCTGCAGCTACCTGTGCACACAGAGAGAAAGGATACAGGGATCATACTGGCTGAACCAGGGATGCTCAGGGATACTCCAGCTTCCTGTACACAGGGCGAGCAACGATACAGGGATCATCCCGGGTTGAATCAGGGATGCTCAGGCATGCTCCAACTCCCTGTGCACAGGGGGAAAATTAAGCACCAAACACGGATATACTCAATTGCCAGATTTTTCCTGCATGGATTCAGGCTATTCATATGGAAAACTAAACCAGGATTGCAGGCATAAGCTGTTTTGATTCCCCCAAAGCAAAAGGAGGAGCAGGCTCATGTAAATAAACCCAGGATATAACCGAGGGATACGCTGGCCTGGCTGCACTCCGGTGCTGCCGGGGCTCATGTTGCAGGATCCAGCCTCACCACGGGATTGACAGGCCGAGCTGGAATGCGGCTATTTTAAGATGGGGATATCATTTCACCAACAATTTCTCTCAGTTTCATGTGACATGGACCCAGCATCCCTAAAATAAACTGGGACCACTCCCTGTCTTAAAGAGAATACTTAATGATTTGCCTTATTTGAAGTTATTTTTATGAAGGAGAATAAAAGCATGCTGAGGGCAAAAAGCATTTTGGATTTTGGCAAATAATTGGAAATCCCATTAATTAAAGGTGCAGTGGACAGAAAGATACAGCTGAGATCCAGAGCTTGGGACCGTGGAGGGATTTGGTGGATGTTCATATTGTATTTGGTGGATGTTCGTATTTTATTTGGGGAGTTTTCCCATGGACATTAAGAATACATACATAATAATCATCATGTGGTGCCTGACAGTGGCATGCTCAGGTCTTCTTACCCAGAGCCATGGTGAAGATTGCTGTTTCATGTGCTGAAGTAGCAAAATATTTGGGGGAAAATTATTGTTCACTGATTTTTTTTCTTTATTATGCAATTAGTCCAATGGGGATTTTTGCTGTTTGGGGCCAAAATTCTCTGATTTAAGATTATCCGCACTCTTGCAGCCGTATCACTGCTTAATATCATTGTACATAAAAAGAACTTTGTATTATTTATATTTCTATTAATAGCATTTATTACGTTAATTGTGTGTATTTATTCTGATATTATATATATATTATACAATACTATGTTACAGAATTTTGCCAACATATCCTAATCTCTTGATTGAAAGCTATCGTTTATCAGCTAGAAAAACCATCTGCATCTCCTGTGGAAGATCAACATGATTTCTGGCAGCTAAAATTCACTTGGCAGCAAGTCTCAAAGTTCTTTTTTACTCTACTTCTGCAGCTTTAGGGAATCCACCTCCCTTTCCTTGCTTGCAAATGGGATGTAAAGTTTGAAATTCAGGTTGTAACCAGAAAAAAAACCCATCAGGACAAGGAATTTTCCAGGAAACTGTGCATCCACCATGCTCATGCACTTGAACACTGGCTGGAGGTGCACCAGGAGCACATGCATATGTATTCAAGTGGTGGTTTTCCCTGGAAATCACCACTGGGATATTTAATTCACATCAGAAAAGTTATCTTCCTTCAGGAGCACCTGAGCAGGTAACCAGCTGCACTTTGCGTGTGTGGGATACGATGATTTTCCTCCCACAAAACTGTGGTGGGGAGGATGAGACATGCCCAGCACTTGTGCTGCTCTTCAACTTAATAATTCCCTATTATCAATCAACTGATTCATAAATCAATCAATGTTTTTCTATTATAGATCAATTAATCAATCATTTTCTATTACAAACCACTCATGATTTTCTGCTATAAATCCATTAATCAATAATTTTCTAGTATAAAATAACCTATAATTTTTCATTATTAACCAATCAACCCAATATTTTCTATTATGAATCAACCAATAATTTTCTATGAGAAATCCATTAACCCCTGATTTTCTATCCCAAATCTGTCAATAATTTACTACAACCCAATCAACTCATGAATTTCTAGTATAAATCAATCAATCAATAGGGTTTTATTCTAAGTCAATTTGAATTAAATTGAATTTAAGTAGATTTCGTTTCAGTCGCCACCGGGCTCAAGGCCCTGCATCCCCCCAGGCAGGTATTTATAGCCGTGCGTCTCATCCCCACTGCCGTCAGCCCCGGCAATTAATTAAATTAGCACAAAGAGGGGCTTGTTGAGAGCTCCAGCCTCCCGAAGTCGAGCCGGTGAACAGGAAACAAAGGGTGGAATTCTGTCTGCTTGGCTCAAGGGTGCTGTGTGTGCCGCCAGGCGCTGGAGCGGGGCCAGGGGTCCCCCCACACTGGGACAGCGATGCAATCGCATGGGGCAACAGCCCCCCCAGGGTGGCGGTGGGATGCGGGGTGGAGGGGGTGACCCAGCGTTGGGCTGGGGCAGTTGGGTGATGGAGGTCTTTATGCAAATCCCACCTTGGGGCAGGTCTCAGCTTCGTCACTTCCCAGATTTACTCTCAGCACACCCAAAACAGAGGCCGGGATGCTGATTCAGCCACTTCCCAGTCCCTGAGCCCTTCCCAACTCATCACAGGAGTGCGACAGCACTGCTGCACCGAGCTCCTCGCTCAGCACAATTAAGTCAGGGTGAAAACACTCCCGGTTATTCCTGCAGGGATAACAGCACTCGGAATTTCTCTGGCTTTCCCCCCACTGAGCCAAATCCCAATATAAATGGTTGCAAGGAAAATAAACCATCCCCCCGCCCCCCGATGTCTCTACCTTGAGATAACCGTGGCCACTTGCCAGGTGTTCAGCTATTAAAGATGCTACTAAATCGCTTTATTTAGTGGGTTTAGCATAAATATTCTCCCTGGGTCCTTCAGCTCCACTGTTTGGGGTGTTAGATTTAAAGGGGAAAAAAAACCTTAAGGTTTTGGAGGTTGTTTAGGCAAGGAGGAATGATTTATCACCGTGTAGAATGGGATTAAGATGGCAAAGGTCATGCTGAAAAGAAGGAAAAGCTCCCCAACAGTGAGAGGTGTCTCCTGAGTTGAGGCAAAAAGGCTGAAATGCTCAAAAAGAGTGAAAGGCACACTAGTAAAAAGTGGTGGTTGAGACAGCAGGTTTGAAGGGCTCAGGTTTCCGGGGGGGGGGAAACAGCGGGAACATGATGGGGATTGGTCTGGGGGGAGTCGCAGCCAGGAGCTGGAGGAGCATTACTAGAAATGGATAAGCATGATTAAAACTGCCCAAAATTGAATGAGTCTCACCAAAATTGGATGAGCATCATTAATATTGCATGAGCATCCCTAAAAGTGCACCAGCACCCCCAAAGTTAGACCAGCATCACTAAAAACTGCACCAACAACCCTGAAGTTGGATGAGCACAGCTAAAATCACACCAGCATCCCTGAAGATGCACCAGCATCCCTAAAACTGCACCAACATCCTTAAAAATTCCACCATCAAGGGGGGGCAGCTGCCAGCACAGAGAGGGGTGTTAATCACAGGCTCGTTAGCCATAGCCAGCCAAGCATCCCCTGCACTCCAAGCATGAGCTGAACCCCAAATCCAGTGGGACCGGGCAGTGAACGTCCTCGCATACCAAAGCAAGAAAAGAAGGTGGACACCATCCAAGGATTTCCCAGTCCCTATCCTGCGAAAAGCCATGGATGGAGAAGGAAGTCACGCATCTCCTGGAGTACATACATTTAAAAATGGATTTTTCTTAAATGCATGTATGTCAGAATGTGCAAAATTCAGGATCCTCATCCCACTATTCACCACCCGTGTTACTGAAATCCAGTCAGAACCTAGAAAATAAAGGCAGGCCTAAGATTTGAGACAGATTAAATTCAATTAAGACTCCGTCTAGAAATCTCTTAATCCTGGTTTATTTTACCCATCATATTACACGCTGAATCCTCATAGGAAAATAAACCATCAATAGCCTTTAGTATGTATTTAATATTTTTATCGTTAATCAATTATTATTTACTTTTTACCGGTTACTGAGTATTTATTATTATTATTATTTAATTTTTATAGTTCATTTTTTATGATAGCTAAGTTTGTTCTTTGCTATCCTGCTGACAAAGTGCCCCACTTCATTATTTTTGTTTTAGAGCAATTAATTAATTGTCAGAGTTATGAGATGCTGGATCTGGCAGCGAGATATAAAGAAACCAATTTCTGCACATAAATGCATTAAAAGACCTTTTTAGGCACTATATAAATGGGATTTTCTTGCAATTGAGACAATAAATAATAATATTTCATTTTTTTTAACTCCTCCAGAAAAGTTCATCTCCTCAGAATCCAGATTTTGGGGGGTTTTAAATAATTTTACCTAAACTGGATGAGTCAATAAGATGAGCAAGGTCAGGGAGGGGATGCAGGATGCAACAAACAAAATGGAGAGCATGGGATGCTCAGGAAGGGAGACCCCCAACCACCATCTCCAAGCTAATTATTTATTATTATTTATTATGAGATGATCAAGGGGAAAATAAAATACAAGACCTGGAGAGGGCTCAGCTCATCGGCCTCACTCACCAGGGGCCTTCCCTTTTGGAAAGAGGCAGCAGAAAGATAGAAGAAATAGGGACAAAATAGAAAATAGGGGGGAAATGAGAAAAATCAAGTAGGTAAAAGACTTTTTTTTCTAGGATAGCGCCAAAATCTCCAATCTAGCTCCTGGCTGTCCTCAGGATCGGCACCAGCAACAGGCAGTGGCATTTGTATGGAGAAATTAGCAGCTTGGAACAATAAATTCCCTTTTAAATTTATTGCTTGGGAGCATTAAAAATGTCTTAAGTGGTTTACATCCACCATCACCGTGGGAATTTGCCCAGGAATCCAGGAGCTGGTAATTGCTATTCTCAAACTTGCCTTGGAAGCTTCAAGTAGTATTTAAAAAAAACATTTTAAGGGCTTTATAAAGCCATAAAGTGCTTTCAATGTACCTGGGAGTGACAGAGTTGGGAGAGGCTCGTCCTGCCTCCGCCAAATAATCTCAGGAATAATACACCGCTGATCCAGTAATGGGAAAGGAAACCACTACAATTCAGTCTTCTAATTTCTTTTCAATTATTTGGCCAAGTTTTGCCTCACTGCTGGGCTGGGGGTGGCAGTTTGGCTTTGTGTGAGCATCAGGGGGAGCATCGGCAAGGGAGCCGAGAGAGCCTGGGCTGGGCATGCTGGGGTTGCCACCTAGAGAGGGCTACCAAAAATGATGGGGGAAAAAGGAAAGAGATACAACAGAGAAGAAAAATAAAGGAAAAAAAGAAGAAGAAAGGGAAAAAGGAAAGGAGCAGGGGAAGGCAAAGGAGAAAGGGAAGGAGAAAAAAGCCAGAAAGAAAACAAAAAAGGGGAATAAAGAGAAAAAGGGGAAAATAGGAGACAGAAAGACAGAGGGGACAAGGGAAAAAATGCTCCCCTTTTTTTAGGGGGGAAGGGGAAAAAAGCTAAAAATGCACAAGGAAAACAAGGGAAAAATGGAAAAAGAAAAAATTAAAAAAAAAAAGAATAAAAACAAGGAAAATAAAGGAAACGAGAAAAAGGAAAATATTAAAAAGAAAGAAAAAAAGAAGGAAAAGGTGCAAAAAAAACAAAAGGGGGGAAAGGAAAAAAAAAAAAAGGGGGGGAAAGGAAAAAAAAAAGAAAGGGGGGAAAGAAAAAGAATTGAAAAAAGTGAAAAACAAAAGAAAAAGGAAAAAAGACAGAAAAATGGGAGAAAGGGGAAAACAGGAAAAAAATGGAGAAGAAAGGCAAGAAAAGGGGGAAAAAAGGAAAACAAAAGCAGCTTTTCCCAACATGGAAATATTTCCAGAGGGCTCAAACTCTAACCCAAACTAGAAGCCCAAAGAAGCTCCCAGGGGCCACAGTGGCTGTTCCTGCCCCTCATGGGACATGACGGCATTTTCCCCGCTCCAAACCCCATTCCCAAACACATCTTCAAAAAACTATGAAATGGCAGAAGAAATAGAATAGAAGCTTCCCAAAACTGGTCCAAAATTGGGATTATTTTTAATTGGCTTTCTGGGATTTCTGGCAGGGATCCAGCCATCCAGCACAGCCAGGGAAGGGGAAACCTGGCCAAAAACTGCGGGTTCAGTTGTAACTTTTTTCATAGGTTTTGTAACACCTTGTTAAAGCCAAAAGCTCCAGGTTGAACATTAATGGGAAGTTTTTTCTCCTCTGCTCAAGTTGGGTTTCACTTTTTCCTCCACCTGCACCAGAATAATGTATTTTTGGGGGGGCATCAGCAGTGCTGCATCCCGTAACCTGAGGTTTTATGGCCTTCTGGCAGGGCAATCTGGATATTTGGGATTTTCCTCCCTGGATTATAACTTGGTATAGATGGGATGGAACATGTGGTACAGGATGCTGAAAGGTGGGGGAAGCATGACGGAAAATAAGAGTCAAGGGATAATGTAGAGAAAGTGAAAGAAAAAATAAAAATGAAAGAAAAAATTAAACAATAAAACAAACATTAAAATAAAAACAAAACATACAATCTAGAAGAAAAAGAAAAATATTAAATAACAATATAAAATTAAACTAAATTAAAATTAAAGTAAGCAATAAATAAAAATTCAAAAAATGCACAGATACAGTGCTTTGGGATATGACTTAGTTGTGGATTTGGCAATTGGTCTTAAAGGTCTTTTCCAACCGAACTATTTAACAGACACCAATTAATTGGAACTAGGACTACCCACAGTTTATGTTCTCATGTGGAAGAAGAAGAGCCAAAAAAATAGGATATAATCAAGCAGTTGGGAAGAGCCAAGGCCAAATTCCCATCTTATTTATACAGCTGCAAATCACAGCTGGGCAAAGGCTACCTCATCCCACCGGGATCATAGCTCCACCCCACCAGGATCACGGCTCCATCCGATCCCAGCTGGATAGGTTTTCCCATGAGGATTACGTGAAACATCACCTCAGTCCTTCCAAGGCTGGTGGCAGGGATAAACCCGAGTTTAAATTTAGTTGAGGATTAATTCCCATCCCTCCAGATTATTATTTGGAGCCAGGACCTTAATGATCCGACTAACAATGCTGGGAATTAATTTATTTTTGGACTAATTAGAGGGCATTTGTTAACACCCTCTTCAGTAGCGGCAAAAATTATTCAGGAATCAAGTTACTCGACAGTGCATGGGATATTAAATGAAACTTGCAATTGTCTGGATCAAGTAAATCATCCCTCTAAAACCCAAAAAGAGCAGCTTTCCTCACACTGAAGTAAAATAAGGATGGGTAATAATTGGAGACGGGATGCTGCAATGGATCAGGGGTACCTGCCACCTAAAATAAAGATGATACTTATGCTTGGTTCAGTTTTCCCAGCAAGACTGGGGATGTCAAATCTCCCTTAACTCTAATTGTGGTAAAAGTTTCCTCCTGACTTTAGGAAGCGGCTCCTTGCTCCTTCCACCCTGCCCATCAACTTCTCAGCCACCCCATCCCATGTCTCTGACTCATTTTACTGACTACTTTAAGGCAGAGCAGCTCCCAGGAAAACACATTATGCAAAATTGGGGTGTCCCAGCACTCCGGGTTAATTTTTTCCATATCTTCAGGAATATCCCAGGAAGCCATCACACATCTCAAACCCAACCGGGATGAAGATGGTACCAGAGGTACAGTCCAGCCCCTACATCCCTGGGGATGAGGATGGATGGGTGAAGGATGCTCTTCCCAGCAGGACCATGCCAATATTTAAGTTTTCTGGGAGGATAAAAAAAGCTCTATTATTGCTCAGAGACTTAGAGATGCTGTTGATAAACTTGGAGAAAAAGACATGGAGTAATTCAGAAGCTCACGGGACAAGCCAAAATCATCCAAAATCCAAAGCTGTCCCATTGAGGGACTCATTTTATCCCTGAGTTAGGAAAAAGTTATTCCTCATGTGCAAGCAGGAAAAAAAACCCTTCTCCCAACACAACTTTATGCATTAAAAAAACTTTATGAATTAAAAAAAACAGATTTCCTTTTAAAAAAAAACAAAAAAAAAGAAGACAAGATCTCTTTAGAATGAAGGTGATTTCCTTTTTAAAAAACCCACTATTACCTGAAAGAGATATTTCCCTTACAAAGGAGTAATTTCTCTTAAAAAAAAAAAAAGGGGGGGGGG
>VXBX01001083.1:99403-110986 GCA_013400415.1 Scytalopus superciliaris
CAGAGCGCTTCCCCCCCCACTCAAGCTAGCTAAGGCCCCTGCAGGGGGTCACCAACAGCCTCCGAGACCCCACCACAACTTAAAATTCAGGGTACCCCATAATATCCCACACCAAGCCCTTCCTGTGGGATTATCCCCCAGGCAAAACACTCTTACTTTGAAAGTATCTACTAATTATTGTTAATTTGGTGGAAAGGCTTTCTGACCCGGCTCCCCCCACTCAGATTTGGTCCGCATGAGACATTAACCACTCTCTTCTCTCCCAAAGACCTGAAGATGAGGTTTACCTGGAGTCACTTTCATTGGGAGCATTGGGAGAACTGGGGCCTGCAGGCAAATATGCTCACATTTTATTGCAAAAGCCACAGGGATGCATTTTTCCAGATCAGCCCAGACACAGTTTGGTTTCTCCCAATTTTCCAATTCCTTCCCTGATAAAAAATGTCATAAAAAATGGCTTTAATAAGAAATGCTGAATTTCTGCCCATTTCCTAAGGAATATTGGGTGGGAAAGAGAGTCACACAAAACAGCCCTGGAATTCTTTGGGATGGGTTAAAACTGGCTGCAAGCAGTTACAGTGGGATGTACGAGCCAGCGGCACTAAATGGTGCATAAGGAATGGCTGTATGGACAAGGATGCAATGGAAAAGATGGAAAAACAAGCTTAAATTTATAGGTCAGGAACCCATAACACCTTAATTTTTCCTCCTCAGTTTCCCAGGACAAGTGGATCCTTGCAAATTCCCATTCCTAAATCCCTCTTTCCAGCTTATCCCTAAAAAAACTCCATCCAGAAAATATTTTGCGCTTCCTACTTGGCAGCAGCCTCTCACATACATTGATGTCTTTTGGATTGGTCACTGGAGAACAACAGAAAATAGATGGCTCCCACTTGGAATCCATCAATAAAATAATGGAGAAATGCAGTGGATGGCTTGGATGCATCCCACCCACCAATTCCAAAAAAAAGCATAACTGCATTGCATCACTGGGACAACCAGTGAGAATTCAGAGCATCCCCCCAAACCCTTGGAGATGTTGGAATGATTTACAGGAATTTCTTGCCTTGCCTTGTAAATCAGCCAATGGGACGTTTTTCCCCTCCCTCATTACTATTCCACAGAAGCAAGCAAAGACAAGGAGCCATAAAGCTGTCGCCAGGTGCTTCAGCCAGCTGGGGATGCTGGGCAGAAAATATTTGGGATTGTTCAGAAGCTGGAGAACTGGAATGCAAGAGTGAAGAGGAGGCAGATGGAAACTCCATCACTGTGGTGTCAAAGGACCATGGGATCATTTGTGCATGGCCTCTCATCTTGCTCATATGTCATCTTGGAAAACAGGGATGTAAAGAGACAAGGCACACTTGGGGCATATTTTACGCTGCACCATTGCCAAAAATATCCAAATGCTCAAAATTTTAGGGTTCTCCTGGTGCAGGGGTATTTCTTCTGGAGCCAGCAGCAGCGAGCACCTCACATTCACTCCTCAAGCATCCCAAATTCATTCCTCAAGCATCCCACATTTGGTCCTTGAATATCCCACTCCTCGAGCATCCCTCATTCCTCTTCTCCAATTTCCATTGCTGATTGCCAAAGAGATTCCTCCATTGGTTTTGGAATCTTATGCTCAAACTCCAGGAAAAGTATTCAAGTTTTTTTCTTCACAAATGCAAAAGCTGCTTCTTCCGTGGAGAGTTTTTCCAGAAGTTAGTTATTATCCTGGTTAAAAAAAAACATGTTGTCTTACTTCCCAGTTGGATTGGCTACTTCATCATCCAGCTATGGGAGCTTGCTGGAATTATTTTCCATGTTAAATGAAAATTCACTTGCATTCAGTCCTGGAGGTTCTTTCCCCAGAAACAAAGTATCTTTCTGCTGCTGCAACAGGTCACCCCTAGATGATCTTTTCCTGGTCACATCTCATCCCACCAGCCCTGTTCCTCCAGATCTCCAGGACCAAGAATGCTCAGCAGCATTCCTACTGAACAGAGTTTGGGTACTTCTCCCCACCCTGGACCACCCTCAAGTGATTGCAGCTGGAAGGGACGTCCAAACTCCAAAACTAGAAAGCCCTGCATCAGACACCTTATTCCATCCCTATCCTGGTCCAGATTGCTCGAAAACCTCAGTGAAATTGAACCCTCTCCACCTAATGATCTCCCAAATTCTGGGGGTCATGCCTTTTCCCTGCCCCAGGCTCAGTCATGGGCACCTCAAGGGGATTTTGTGTGTGTGAAGTCAGTGTCATAAACATATAATTGCCACAAACTCATCAGTGCTTATTCAAGAGGACACAGACTGTTCCCTTTGAAAATCAAGGAGTACACAGAGCAGGTTTGCTAAAATATTAAACAGCAGCAGCGTATATAACCAGCAATATTTACATTTTTACATAACAGGCTTCAGGATAAAACAAATTACATAAAATATAGTGGTTTAGTCTCCGTCATTTGACTACTCCTCCATAAATAATTCAATTCTCTTTCCAAGATTGCATTATTGCTTGTGTTGGATTTCTCTGAGAAAACTGTGATGGGATTCTCTGCAAGACACGTAACAGTGAAGCCAAGTAAATTATTCAATGATAGATGTTAAAAACAAGATGGATTTTAGGACACAGCTTTGAAGCTGAGCCTGGCTTAAGCACTGCAACGGGTTGGAGGGATATGATGTCCCTTCCAGATTGCTTCCAGGGAGGATGTCTGACTCCCTCAGGAGGTAAAGAATGCTAAGAAGAAATCCCTAAAGAAAATTTAGGACTTGTTTCAGGTAGGATGCTGCTCCAAACTGTCCTAGCTCAGTCAGTGGTACCCATCAGACCTCCATCCCTCTGTCTCAGGCACTGCACTGCGATCAGGTGACAATGCTAATGCACATAGGCACTCGTTAAAATTTGTGTTGTATTTTTAGGAGACATTTAGGACACAGATATTTTCCCACACCTTTCCATGCCATCTCCAGTTATGAGTTTGAAGTGAGGAAAAAAATTCAACATCAACCAAGGCAGCCTTAAAAGCAACACAGGGACCATTCACATGGACAGTTGTCTGTCCAAACCCCATGATGTTTGTACCAAATTTGGGGTGAAGTTAAGGGATTCCCCAAATTTTAGCTATTTAGCTCATAGAAGATTTCTATCTAACATGATTTTCCTCTACTTTACATACCCACAGGACAAATCCTCTTCTGAAATATTTTTTTTTAACTTGTGCACATGATTTTCCTGGAAATAGTATGACAGTCAACCCCAAAAGATTTACGCCACCAGGACAACATTATTTTTGAAGTGACCATGCATTTGGAATAGTCTCAGACACACATAAGAGCAAGTAAAGCTACACCAATCCACAACTACTAATAGATAAATATACAGGAGAATATAATTAAAGGCTTTATCGATAATCTATAGGCACAAGGAGGATGTATTATGAATAAATGATCGGTGCCAGGATGGCTCCATATTCCCAGAGGTTTTCCCATGCAAGATTAAATAAGGTTATTTCTTGTGCAGGATTGATGGATCCATGATGAAGAAAGCTCAAGCCAAAAAAAGGATTTTTCCCTGTTGCTGCCTCCACCAAGCAGCTGGAATCAAGTGGGAAAATACCTGAAAAAACAGGATTTCTCCCCTCTCCATGCTGGCTGAGCAGGGGTTAAGGATGGCTTATTGAGCCAGGAAAGCACTTTGGGGTGCTTCCAGAGGGCAAACACTGGATAAATGGCATAATGGCAAAATATATATTTTGATTAGAAAATCTCTGCTGCAAACTTACCCCTTTTAAATGTTTAATTTCAAGGCATAATAAGTCTGTGGCTGGTTTTTGCTGCTCCTTCAGGCTTTCCTGTGCAAAGTTACTGTGAGCATCTGATTGACTGATCCTTTCCCAAGCATTTCCAGAGATAAATAAATTTTTTAAAAAAAGGAAGCTCTGGATGTTTAAAGTGACTTACCTCCAGCACTTCAGCAAGTTTTGGAATTTGTTTCCCGGAGGCAATATCAGCTGGTTGAGATAGGGATGGGCTGGAGGAATACGCACCAGGAGAATAAAAAACATCAATAATCATAAAACTACACCTTGTACAAATACTGTGAAAACAAAACCAGAGTTTGTTAATGGGCTGAGCCACGTAAAGCAATAAAACACTCCCAATTTATTTTTCCCTGGGATATCTGAAGTAGTTGGGTACCAGACAGTCAGCAAACATGACATGGAGATGCTGAATCCTGGCCTTTTAAAATTTTGGCTCCACCTGAGATAATTCTTCACCTCGGCTGGGCTTCAGCATCCCTTCCCCATCGTCATTTCGGTTCAGTCCACAGTGGGAGTTCAACCTTCATCCACAGCATCTCATCATGAAGCGATGCCAGCACAGCGCCAGCTGTCAGCACCGGCCTGGCTTCTGAGGATCTGGTGAAGGGAGAAGTGGAGAGATGGTCACAACTCTTTAAAGATGCAAATTGAGAAGCAACCATCATAGCAAGAGAGCTCTGCTAATTCTCTTATGAGTATGCAGATTTCAACGCTGACTTTTCCTAGGCTTGTTTTATTTAGCAATAAATTTAATACCAGCTCCCTGAAGCAAAGAGACAGATGGACTATAAACTTTGAATTTTGAGTAGTGTTACTTCCTTAGGTTAGTGTCATCTTTGATCTCTTCTGAAATTACATCTCAGAAAGTTCGCAGTGATTGAATTCTGCTTTTTTACAGCCCTCAAAGCCATTTGATTAGCTGCCTTTTAATTTTTTTTTTTTGCACAGGTTACCCAGAAGGATCTTAAATACCATCTAAATGATTCATATCCTTGACTGCCAGAGTTATCTCAGAGACTTGCTAATGGACCTGAGAAAACCAAAGCACTACATAATATCTGCTCTGCAGGCAAAGGAAAGCAAAATAAGTTTTATGCATCCTCTGGGATGCAAAGCTTCTGAGAGCTGAGAGCAAAACCCCTGGACTGAAATAAAATGGTGGCCTTGCAGAGCACGGGGCAACCAGTGGAGGGTTTTGGAAGGACCACAAAGTCATGATGCAGCAGGAAAGACTAATCTCCCTTTTTTTTCTTTTCTTTTTTTTGCCATCCACCAGCAATGAAAATATTAGGTTGGAAGTGAGGAGAAACACCCGGGAGGTGGGTGACCTCCATCCTTGTCCATAGGTGGTAGGATGAAGCCATGAGTTGACCAAGCCCTGTGGTGGTTGGATACACAAGAACATCCTTTTGACTGATGACCCTGAGGTGTGTGAAAATCCAGAATTCAATCTGGAGATTTACAAACCACATCATACATGCTCAGGAGCCAGGGAGAGAAGAGCTTAAGGGAGACACTGTGATTTTTGAAGGAGGTTCCCAGGAGTCATGTGGTGCTTCGACCTTGCATATCCAGGCCCAGCCAGTTCCCACCACAACTAATTTCCTCACTGTCACACATAAATAGGGAAGGAAATTAAATTTTTTAAAACAACAGCAACAGCCACATCATTTCCAAGCTACCACCTGGGGATCAGGGGGAAAAATCGATATATGTCAAATGAAAAGGGGTGAGAGCAAAGGTGTTGCAAGGAGCCAAGGATAAAACTGGAATGAAAACTGCAAACACATTTGACTGCCAAAAAACCACCTGCCTGAAAGTTCCAGGAACCTCAGCAATAAATTTGGGCCATTTCAGCAGTTGTTGGTTGCTCCCAGCCACCCAATATCCCACCATGGATGGAAGTTGCCATCGCCCAACCCTCTCCAGTAAGAAGACATTATCAACCACTCAATTGCAATGGAATTACAATGGATGAACATATTACAGCACATTAAAGTCTAATGAGTGGCCAGTGATTAATGCCATTATGAGGAATACCAAAAGATGATGAGCCACTTATAGTGAAGTGTCATGGGTTTCATTATCCATGGCTCCTTGGTTTCTAGCCTGAAAACTCTGGGACTGGAAGGATGAGGAGGTTGACAAAGGTAAAGGCACAAGGTTTCCAAAAGTGATGACACAAGGAGGTACCATATTGATGCTCCTTCAGGGAAACAGTGTCTCTTAAAGAAACAGATGGGGAATAGAAATTTCTTCAAAAAATATCTCACCATGGGCATTAGAACCTTTGAGAATGCCATTACAAAAGCAAATTTTAATTTTTAGCATCTCCTCAGACCCTGTTCTTGTCTTTCTTTTTTCATCTTAGTCTTCTTATACTCATTTTCCATGGGTTCTTTCCTTTAGCTTTGCCTCTGCTCCGTCCCTTGCAGCACACAGGGAGGGCTCTACAGCCCAATTGAAATCTTTCGGATGGCTTCTCTCCCTCCTTTCCTTGGCTGGAAGAGATTTTGCTGCTCTATCACCCAGGATTATTGACACCACATCACCCCATGTGGGCATGATGACATTTAAGCATCCCCAGGAGACAATTATAAGGCCTTTTCTTAACAGGTTTTTTAGGGAAATCACTGCAGTTGCTTGAACTTCAGAGAGCCAAGTACCAAAAAATCTTAATTGCAGAAACCTGCAAATTAATTAAAATTCATTGAAGTTTCATTTAATATAACAAGCCACCAAAACAAAAAAACTACCAACTCCCTCCCACTTGGAAGTGATATGAATCATAACACGTAGTGACAGAGACGCCCTTTCCTCCTCCATCCACCTTCTCCATGTGCTTCTTCATTGATGTTGGACTTGTCCCACAATGGGAAATGCTTTCTCTCCTCCACCTCCCACCAACCAGGGCCTTTTGGGGCTTTTAGAGGCATCTGATTTTGCTGGGATGGGATTTCTTTTTTTTCATTTGAAAAGTGACTTCATAACCCATTTTATTATTTTTTGAATGTTGCAGGATTTGTTCTGTTTGAAGTCTTACATCCTCATTTCCCGTCAGGATGATTAAAATTGATTTCTGCCATCAGCAAGAGAAAGACAATCTGAAGTGGGTTCCTGCAAGAGAGAGCCATATCCCCTCCAGAGGCATTACTAACCCTTTCCTATTATTTTAACTTTCTTTTCTGGGGGGATTTGTCTTTGGAAAAGGGCAACTCAGTGCTTCTCAGCCATATATGTCCTCCAAGTAAGACAGGGAGAACTATTTAACCTCATGTTTTGCCACCACAAAAAGTGGAGTGAGAGATTTAAATAGCTCCTGTTTACCACTGCCACCCTCCTGGTGGTATTTTTAGAGGAGTAACAGTACACTCTCAATGCCTTCACTTTGCTTTCTCAAGCTCCACAACTTCTGACCCCAACCCTGCACCTGTCCTAGTTTGCATATGGACAAATCAAAATGGGATGGGTTTTTCCCCAGCATTAAGATGGGTGGTTCCTGGTCCAGTCAGAGGCTTTGAAGAAGGAGGAGGGAGGGATTTGGACTGGAAAATCATTGACAATGCATAAAACCTCTGGCTGACAAAGAAAACAAGGAAAAAATGAGCACAGAGAACAAGTGGTACTTGGAGATGCAGTGGTTCCCACTTTTATCCATCTCTTAAATCAATTAAACTTGAGATATTCTTAATAAAAAAACAATTAAAATTAATGAAATATTTGTAATATATACATATGTGATGGGTTGGATANTGTTTTGGGTGGTGGAATCTGTGTGTTATTGTGGTGGACAGCTCTGGATGAAGTTATTGTTGTTTTTTTCTTATATTTGTACGTATATGTATTGTAACTTTACTGTAAATATATGTATATAGTTCTTTCCAGTTTCAGGTTTTTTTTTCCCTTCCCTCCTTTCACTGGGACTGCGTGGGTCTTGGGGGGGTTGGCATTTTGCCAAGGTCGAACCCACGACAACATATATGTCAAATATGGATCAAATAACTTCTATTTATTAGAGAAATTTAAAAATTTAAACCAATCAACTAAACACTGAATATCCTAAATAATCTCCAAAATATGCCAAAAACATCCCTAAAATATAAAGAACATCTTTCTGGGCTAGAGGATCTCAGGGCCCCATGATCACACTGGTTTGCAGCAAACCCCTGCAAGAAAATTTATACAAATGAGGGTGATTGGTGGTTCCTGTCACACCAAGGAGGAAAATGATGTGTTTGTACTGATGCTGTTTCCACTGACTGCCATCCCCAGGCTCCCAACCCACAAGGAATCTCCCCAAATAGAGGGTCCCCAGCCAGGTCCCCACCATCCAATAGATCCCCATCATCAGGCTTAAACACCTTTACAAGAGAGTAATTTAACGCCATTCCCAGCTTAAGCTCCATATCTACCGGGCGTGAAATTAGTTCCAGCAAGCTGCAAATTTGCTGCTAATAAAAATATTTAGCAATTCGCTAGTCTTTAAATCAGGAGCAGAATATTTTCTTGCTTGCATCAATGCCTGTTTCTTTTTAATTCTAATATTGCAGCATTAGGGAGCTCCAGCTGTAAAACTGAAAGTTTTACGACTGCGCAAAGAGTTTTAAATCAGTTATCCCAGCACTTTCCACTCTGCCACTAACAGTTTGGACTTGCAGTTTTAACCTAAAAAAGGGCATCTTGACCCAAACGCACCCCATTGCCAGGACCTGCTCCTTGAGTGGTGCCTTACAAAAAACACAAAAGAGCTTTGATCCATGTCATCCCGTCTTGGAGGCCTTGAAGGAAGGTCATCTCTCCATCCTCCTGGGCTAAGTGTTTAATTAACCTCAGCATTAACTGCATCTCCATGCTAAGCCCATTTAATCCAATTCCAACACCAGGATCTTTGTCATGACTTTGCCAAGAAATGCCACAATTCCCTGATTTTTCCCTTGGGAAAAAGTACCTGCAGTGATGAAGCATCCTTCAAATCATTCTGCAGCAGGACAGCAGCTCCCATCCATTGCAGAACACTGAATTACTTATGTCCAAATAAATAATTTGCATTGGGTTTTCTAGGCCATGAGCAACCAACAGCATCTGGTTGATCCACTTCCCCATGTTTAAAGCATGGTATTCTTTGAGAGACTTGCCAGGAAAGGCTTTATGATACCTAGATTATTGCTATCAAATACATTGGAGCTGGAATTAATCATTTGTCATCATTCATCCCCGGTACAAGGGTTTGGATGTAAATGTCATGTGGTGCAAGGCAAAAGTCTTGGAGAAATCTGGACCTGTGACACCAGCAAACACCCTCACATCAACTGTTGTCCTGGGAAAAAAAAAACACCACAAATAGGAACTTCCTCCCAGAGTCATGCAAACAACACAAAAATCCTTAATTTCAGCTGCTTTCCTACATTTTTTTAATTTGCCTTTCTCCCAGTTTCTCCTACCTTTTTTTTTTTTACAGGTGCAATGCAACTGAGACACAAGCAATAAATGGGACCAAAACCCAGCAGTTAAAGCTGGAAGGCAAAGTTATTTTAGGCCAGTAGTAAATTATTCTTTAGCCATAAAATCTGTTTGTTGCATTCAACTGACGGACTGCCAGAGAAGTCCATAAAGCAAATCCCCAGCTGGGGGGAGGGTGAGATGAAGAAGAGGGATGTGTTTAGAATGCTGAGTTTTGTTGCAGATGGGTTGAAGAAATTTCTAATGAAGGTTGTGCTTGGAAATACCACACCAGTTAGATTGGTTTTCCCAGGTACCTGCTCCCGATCCCTTAGCTGTGGATTTACCATTTGTGTCTGTTGTGCTCAAAGAAACCCACAGTCCTGCAGTGGTACCATGCATAAAAATGTTATAGGGATATATATTATTTGTAACCCTTTAAATAAATATTATAGGGATAAATATATAGGCATTTTGGAGCACATTGGGCTGCTGGACATTATTTCAAATCTAAGTCTTAGTGCTTGAGTTACCATCAGCCCAGCTTTGATGGTGGGATTGAAACCAACAAGAAGCATGGCTCAAACCTGGCTGCTGGATGTGGTTGTTGGAGTGTATATCGAATTTATTCTTCAGCCTCTGGCCAAATACCTGGGATGGGTTCAATACCTGGATGATTCAACTTCTCTGCTGCAACCTCTTGAACTGGCTTAACGTTGTTGTTGCCAGCATCAAGAAACTACTAGGTAGTACCAAGAGATGGTGATAAGATCCAGTCGATACAGAAAGAAGTTAAAGAGGCCATTGGAAAAGCTGTGGAAAAAAGGTAGAAGAGAAAAATAAGGAAAAGCTTCATTGACTGATGGACAAAAATTACCACTTTTAGATGGAAAGCCAAAAGATGGAAGAGGAATGGCAGAAAGAGAAGGTTCCAGTTGAAAACAGGCCTATGGAGAAGAAATTTGGGGGTTTACAAGCTACTGGGAAAGACAAATAAGTGGCAAAATAGAGAAATGGCAAAATAGAGAAAAGTGAAGGGAGATTCCCAAACAACACGAGCAAATTCACAGTTTCTGCTTGCCAGGAGCAGGAAACATGGGGAATAACAGAAGAGAAGGATTGGGGAAATGATAGCAAAATGGACATTGGCAATCATGGAGTTTGCAGAAGGAAAAAACTTGCATTGTGGGATTAACAGAAGGAGGCAGAGTTGGAAGGAGTTTGCTATTAAACATATGCTTTTAATATGTTGGCAGCCAGTTCCTACTCGATGCCAAGTAAAGACAGGTGTCGGAAACAGTTTGTGCTCTGCTTGCCGAGGCAGTCGGTGTCACGCCAGTGACTCTGATTTCATCGCAGGGAAAGGCAGGGTGATGCCATACAGCATAATTTACTATGGGTTTATTCCTCCCATTGCAAGAAGAGACAGAAAACAGCACTTCAGTGACATTTTATGCAGCCAAAATATCATCAGATTTTAAGCAGTTGAGAGGGAAAAGGGAATATATCCATGTTTAGGTTTTTTCAGGTTAACTGGTAGTTGAGCCCTGAGTACCTGGGGTTTAGAACAAAATGGTCTTTAAGGTCCTATCCAACACAAACCATTCTGGGATTCTGTGGTTCTATTATAAAGTCACTCAGCAAACCACACTGGTCAGGGGCTGATGAGCAAGATGCGATGGTGAAGAGATGGGATTTACAAACAGGCTAAAAACTGATTTTAAATTGAAAAGTCTCTTATCTTGATATTAAAAGATGCTCAAAGCATTGACAAAGCTCTGTGGTTTGACCTGGCTGATCCAGACGCCCAGCATGACTGTTCCAAAACCCAGTAGTCCCCGTATCTGCATTACGGTATTAACCAAATCTGCCTGATTCTGGCCCTAGATATTTTGAGGGCGTGGACAGCTCTAGGGTTTCGAGGTGAAAGCATGTTCCGAGATGATCCCTGCAGCAGGGTGGGCGGGAGCTGGCTGGTGCCGAGCGACGCTGGGCAATGTAGCCCTGACCCGCCTGCACCGGAATCGGAGCGGGGAAGGGAAATTCCCGTTCCACCGGGCGCAGCTCCGGGGTCCGGGATGGGGGTGCCGGGAGGGCCGGGGTTCCGTAGGGGCTGGTCCAATAGGGCCGCGTTTCAACAGAACTAGGACTGAGATTGGGCTTGGGCTTAGGCTTGGCGCCGACACCGACACCGGCACCGGCACCGACACAGGCACCGGCACCGGCACCGACACAGGCACCGGCACCGACACCGACACCGGCACCGGCACCGACACCGGCACCGGCACCGCCACCGACACCGGCACCGGCACCGCCACCGGCACCGCCACCG
>VXBX01001083.1:111822-143424 GCA_013400415.1 Scytalopus superciliaris
GGGGACGTGCCTTTACCCCAGGGGTGGGCTCCAAGGGTGCCCCGAGCCCCCGGGGATGTGCCTCTCCGGCACCGTCTCTCGCTGGCACAGCCTCTGTGCATCGAGTCGGTATCTCTCAAGTTCTCTAACTATATCCCTGTTTTACACCCTGTTCCACCTGCCCTGTGGGGTTTGGCTCCCACGGGCTCTGCACAGCGATCACACTCCTGCTTTGGTCCCTCCCAGCTCCAGCAGCCTCTGCTCCCCTTCTGCCATCCCCTTTCTTTATAGTTTTCCTTCCCGTTCTGCAGCCTTTCACTTTCCCCCAGCTCTGTTTTCTGTTTAAGCCCAGTAACTGCTCTTCAGCTCTCTTATAGTTTATTGGCATGCTTGAGCATGGAGGCATCTGTGTTGTCAGTAAACCCCTCGTCAGGCACAGGAATCCCCCCCAGTCTGGGTTTGCATCAGGCTGCCGGAGCTGCCACCCTGAACTCTCCCAGAGCTCTTTGGGCTTCGAATACACAAAGTTTTGTGGCCTTTTAGGTGCTGTTTTCTCTATTCTATTATTAATGTACATTAATTATTGCTCTTCTGGATTTTGATCTGTGTAAATCCCTACTAAAAGATACTTGTAAGGTTCTTTTCTTCTCTCCGTGTTGCATGTGCCCGGCTCGTGTGAAGGTTGTGAGTGAGATAAAGGGCAGCCCAGCACGTGTTTGTGCCCGGGAGGCAAACGGAATTGGAAAGCTTATTTTTTTTTTAATGGATCATCAATTGGACTGGACCTGCCCTGCCTATCAATAATACATGACCTGGGCTTTCTGCACTGAAACTCTGCTAATTGGCTAATTAAAAAGTGAAACGTGCAGAAGAAGCCAGCACTTCTCTCACCAGAGACTCTGCAACAGCACCAGGGCTGACCATGTGCTAATGCAATGGATAAAGCTGAGCAAAGCTCTGGGGGGTCTCCGGAGCGGAGAGGGGCATTTTGTAACCAGCCGCCTCACTCTTGGCTTCTCTTTGTGTCTTGCCTTGCTGCTGTAGCTGCTTTTTTAAATATTTTTTCATTTTCTTTTCCCACTATTTCCCTTCTAAAAGGGAATCAGGGCTGGGGTTTTGTAACTGGGACAAGCTACTCCAGTGCGCCTCTTCCCTACACTCAGTACTGTGCTGCTCCACATTAACATTCCCACAAATAGCATTTTACTGGGATTTTTGTCACACATTGCTTATCCCATGCCATGGATGAAAAGCAAGGAGAGAAATGTGGGGAAGCCCCATAGGTTTTCTTTTTCAGGATGTGACCAGCTCCCTTCAGAAGCAGACTGGGGCTGTGACATGTCCTGGGATCTTTGTGTTTCTGTTCCCTCCAGATCGTGGACAGCTTCTTCATTGGTCGCTTTGTCCTCCTGGCTGTGATGAGCCTGGTCTTCCTTGGGTGCCTATTCCTGCTCCTGATTTACCACCTCATGGAGCCTGTGTATGCCAAGCCGCTTCAGAGCAGCTAGAGGCAGCAATCCCTGCAAAGAGAAAATACCAATTTCATGGGGATAAACCAGGAAGAAAGACCAGGAGACTATTCTGGAGGTGACCACGATGATTTTTCGGAGCTCAGGAAGCACCAGCGAAGCAATTGAAGTCACTTGCACCCCACACTTCAGCTTTCACCATTAAAAGCAATATTTGGTTTGGGCACAAGCCCCTTTCTCCCCAGGGTATTCAAGCCTCTGCACCTGCAAAGGCCTTTGAACCTCTGTCTCCTCGTTTACAGGTGAGCTGAGATCCACGCACGTGGTGCTGCACCCAATTCAGTGTATTGCACCTAACCGAGATGGTTTGTTATTGTTATGCACAAGAGATAGTTCATTAGTACTGTTTTTCCACCTTAGTTAATAAAACTGAGAGAAACCACTGATTCAGCCTTTGTTTATTCTCCAGGAATATCACATTTGACCTCCCTGTGCTGATTATGTCACTGAGAACCACCTTTTACTGGGACAGATGCCTTTTCCTGGGGCAGGCATGGGGGTTTTTGAAAAAAAAACAAAAAACAAGCAAACAAACAATCAGTGTGTAGTTTTGGATTGTTGGGAATGGTCCCTTGGACTGGAAACTGGGAGCTTTGGAGTGGGAAAGGAACAACAGACAGTGCCAAAATCACACAGAAAGCTGCCCTTCCCAGGAATGCAGAGGAAAGGCAGGTCTCACCTCCCTGCACTGAACGTCCTGCCAGCCATGGAAAATTCATACCCAAGTCTCTCTTGGGTGTCAAGGACCCCAATGTGTCAGCCTGGATGGGGCTGAAAGCTCATGGTTGCTGCTATCCTAAAGCTTCAAACCATTGCTCACTCTAGCCCAGATCCTGGTGAAGCTGCTGCTCAACTCCAATACCTTCCATCTTTGGGGGGGAAAAGCAGTCTATGTTTTGCAGCAGCAGCAATGAAGTTGAATCCCATTTATCTTCCAGTTTTGTCAGTGAAGCTGGGGGGAAGTGGAGCCATCAGCTGGCCAATACCTGTGCTGAGATGAACCTGTCCACAGCAGCAGCATGGGCTGGATGTCTGCACAGCAATTGCTGCTCTGTGCCCTCACTGGCAAGAGTTTCTTTTCTTGCATGAAATTTCAAAAGGCTTTTAAATGGCAGGAGAAAATTTGGTGGCCTGGAGCATCCTGTGATGGTTTCAGAGCAGGGAAGGAGCCTTTACCATTCCTACTGTAGCAGGGAGAGGTTGTCACAGGTGCCCAGGTCTCTGGATGAGGTGAGTTATATTATGGCTCACGTTTTTCAGCCCCAGAGGGATGGAGCTACTCAGCCTTCCACAGTTCAGCAGGCAGCAGGTACTGCAGTGAGGTCAAAGCCAAGTGTGAGACAGCCCCAAGCAGTGGTCTGGGGCAACATAGCCAAAAACTTCAGGGCAGAAGCTTAGATTTTTGATTTTTTTCCCCCATTTTAGAGATTTTTTTTTTTTTTTTCATTTTGAACTCAAGATGGTGAAAATTAAAGAACCAATGGGCTTCTTTCAGCCATGTCCTGACAGCTGTCAGTCACTGTCAGGACATGAAAGATTGATAAGCCTGAGCCAGCGGGCACAGAGATGATGCTTCCCCAGCAGGATATGCCCCAGCACCCCAGAGCACTAACTCAGTCAGCTAAAAAATGTAAGTACATTCTCAAAAAAGGCAGAGGAGAGGTATCTCTGCATTCCAAACCAGAGAAACATTCAATCCCTTCCTATCCCGATGTCTGTGTCCACAGGAGCCAAACGGTCATGTTAAGGAACACGCCAAGTGTTTATGCAACACAAGCGCATGGGGTCTCCGTGATTTTGAAGTTATGCCTGAAACAAAATTCATATTTAATTCATCATGATATTTATGAACACGGAGCTTGTCTGGCAGTTCACTGTGGCTCCATGCCTACCATGTTGTTATTCCAGTGCTTGTGGGATGGTCTGGGGAGCCTCGGTGAGGCTATGGCAGCATTTTGCCAGTGTTTGAGTCAGACAAATGGAGGGCAACCACAGCAAAAGTACTGGGGCACTAAAAACTCAAATCTAAAAGCAGAAAAGTGAAAGTTCTTCTCATTTTGCACGGTAAATAAAGCCAAACAAGGGCCTTTTCCTCTCCCTTAAACTGTTTGTGACTAAAATCGGTCAAAAAGCTGATGGTGTGGGCAATATTTTGGGGACAATGGAAAGCCATGCTGCAAGAGGGACTTTGGTGACTCCTGCTTAAGGAAGTAATTTCAGCATTTTCCCCAAGATCCCATTAAGCGGAGGAAGAGCCTTATGTGCTCTTACCCCCACCAAAATGTTACAAGTCCCATCCTCATCCTTCACTACCCCTGGCAGTGGGGACTGACCGGCTGGATGAACTCAACCCAGGCTCTCCATTTGTTTATTCTGGGCCATTCTGCTTCTCTCCATACAGGGTCTTTCCAGACAGTTCCTGTTTATTTTTGGGAAAGGAAAGATTGCGTCAAAGAATTGGTATGAGCTGAAGCTGCTTTCTAACCAGCCCCAAATGGTGATTTTTTGCTGCGGTCCCACATCTTCAGTTCCCAGAGGATAACGTCTCATTAGCACATCTGCCTCTGTCTAGCACCCTGATCCTTTATTTTTAAATTAATGTGCAGTGAGAGGGTGGATTTGGCTTAAATCCCAACCTCTCACTTACTGAGGGTGGTGGGAGCTTAGGATATCTGATAACCAAGGAGCCCTGCTCCAGCCCAGAATGAGCAAATGGTCCCAGCTTTGCTCTTGCAGGGTGGGAGCACCAGCTCTACCATGTCCTGAGATGCCAGCTCTGTGCAGGCAAAAAATCGGGCTGAATCCCAAGAAAAGAAACCTGTTGTGCCTAAACGGCAAGTGTCAAAAGGTACACTGCATGTGCTACGACGAGGACAGCCAGGCTGCTTTCAGGTCAGGTGGGAAAACAGTCCTTTCCCCCCCTAAGTTCCCTGCCTGGCACATTAGAAACGAGTAGCAATGCTGCTGCACTGAAAGACTCACCAGCCTAGAGGGCAGCTGTTCTCTCCTGCCTGGGGCTGGGCGGGGAGCAGTGCCAAAGCAGGGATGGAGAGAGCAGGAGTGTCTGCTGGGGAAACTCCTCTCCTTGATTTAAGGTCCTTGAATGAGGCAATTCCTCACCTCTCACGCTGTGCTCTGCTGGCACTTAATTACCCTCGCTGGAAAAGCTGCCCTCGGATTTCCACCTTGACTTTGCTGACTTCAGCTTCCCTGCTGTTGGATACTGCTTTGCCTTTGGCCGCTAATTAAAAAGCCCTTCAGCCTTTGCCGGCTGCTCCTTGCATAGGTAATTACGGAGTGTGCCCCAGCCAACCTCTTCACCTTCCCAGCAGCCCGGCAGACGAGCATCATTCCTCCAAAATATGTGCAACCTCTTCCCAATCCACCTCCCGGTGAACGGTATCACCGTGATGGGGGACTGTGGGGTCACCTATGGAAAAACGCAAGCTCTGAATTTACCAAACTTAAAGAGCCCGTTTCAGGTGGGACAGCCGGCGATGTGTGTCCGTGCTCTCTGGGCTGGCACAGTCCCTCACTGCAACGGGATGACCAAGGGGCTTGTAGCAGAGGGAAAAGCAGCGGCCTCTTCTCTGTCAGAGAAGGAATGAGGCAAGGTGAGCTTTCCAGACAGTTCCCAGAGGAGCTCAGCTCCATTTAAATAGTTCTTTGACTGAGGCAAACCCAGGGGATCCCCCGTCACGCCTTCCTGCCCACCCCTTAATCCCAAATCTCAGCGAGATCTGGCATTTTCCTTGGCATTTGTCTCTCTTTAAGTTTAAAACTGTGATGGGCCATGTGCCCTTTCTTCTCACTCCCAGCAGCACAGCCAAGGCTGCTCAGACTTTCCAAACACGAGTGGGACATGGCCCAGACCTAAATTTGTCCTGGAAAAACTATGATCAGCTGAAAGAACAGGAGGGGGCAGAGCAGGGCCAAATGAAAAAGGAAGAAAGGGAGGAAAAATCCGCACACCAACTTGCTGTTGCAAAAAGCCCCTCTGTGTGTCAGCACTCGTGGGATTTTTAGCTTGAGAATATATTTTGAGCCCCCCGTCTCCTGGACAGAGGGATGGTAATCAAGCAACGTGAAAGCTCCATCACACATGGACTGAAAGAGCCGTTCTCAGCCAAGTGTGTGGCATTGCTGCTGGCAGCACCTTGGGTCCTTGTGCCCTCTGAGGTCACATGTGCCATGAGACACGTGGCCTGGGGACACTGCAGTGTCAGCATTTTGGCTCTGCTGAGGACAGACACCTCTCCCTTTAGCTCCAGCAGGATTTGCGCAGGGGGGTGTGTGATATTTTCCTTGGGAAAAGGGCAATTGGTGATTTTGCTTTTCTCTGCCTGCCACATCAATTTTTCCGTTTTTGCTCCCAGAAAACCCGTGAGTTTCCAAGCCTCACCGAGCATCTCTGATCAGAGTGAGAGGACCAAAGGCCACCTCAAACCTGCAGTTGCAATGCTCCAAGTTGCCTGCCCCCTGTGCCACTCATTCACCTTCAGGGGTTTACAGGGACCTGATCCAACAGGCTGGCAAGTCTCATCCTTTT
This sequence comes from Scytalopus superciliaris, assembly GCA_013400415.1. NCBI lineage: Eukaryota > Metazoa > Chordata > Aves > Passeriformes > Rhinocryptidae > Scytalopus > Scytalopus superciliaris. The sequence continues at coordinate 117,880 of VXBX01001083.1, forward strand.
CTCATCCCTTTTCTTCCCCTTCGCTGATGAAATCAGCACTTCATAAAATCACATCAGGCCCAGATGTTTTCTCCTCAGGTTAAGATCCAAGACGGTGAAGTCAGTTAGAGTTCAAATTTATACTGGGCATAAATGCAATTGGAGCTTGCCTGGGTGTGAGCAGGCTGGAAACACAACCCATGGCTTCTGGATGCCCCATGCACCCCAGCTTCTCACATATCAAAGTTGGGGCCCCCCAGGAGGGCACAGCTGGCCGCACAGCTGGCCCTGGCCTTAGTCAAGTGATGCTGTGGGGATCTCTGAGCCCAATCCCTGTCTGAGGAGCCCATAGGGCTGGCAGCCAGCCATGCCAGCTTAACCTCCTGGAGCCCCTCCTAATTAGGAAGTGTCTAATGAAGATCATCAGCTGCCCATCCTGGACCGAGAGTGGCCACAGTGTGAGAGCAGCTGTTTGCTGTGGTGTGGAGGTTGATGCATGTTCTTCTTTTGGGGCTAAATGGCATGATTTAGGAATCATAATAATCAGGAAAAACGCTGGCTATTTTTTTCAGCAGGATGAGCTGAGGAGTAAACTCAGCTTAATTTGGGCTCAGCCCAGGTATGTTCCCTATGTAGAATAAGCAGTGCTTTGTTGGTGAGGCAGTGCCCAAAGTGATTTGGCATCATCCTCTTGATCCAGGTCCTGAAATACCAAGTGCTGGGATGGGGCAGGCTTGCAAACAAGAGACTGCGTGTGGAGAAAAGTAAGAAGAAGGGTGCAATCATTGCCCTGAAGTACATGAAGACCTGGCCAAGCCCCTCCAGAACATGACATGGGTTGGCCAACAGGTTTTGTATGTTTTTATTAATAAAATAGCCAACAATGAAGAATCGACCCAGAAAACCAGCTGGCTGGGGCCCTTGGACTGCTCCTCACCGTTGCCTCTGTTGGAAGCTGACCCTCAGTGAGCCCATAGGGCTGTGCCTGAGGCTCTGCCTCAGCTCTGCTGGGACACCCACACTCCTGGTGTGCCCCAGCCTCTCTCCTCCCTCTGGGCATGGGGCAGCTCACAGGGGACACGTCAAAACTCCTTAAACCTGTGAGGAGAGAAGCAAGTGGCTGAGCACAGTGGGTGTTCATCTGCATGCACTGCAGATGTGCCAGAGAGATGGAAAGGGAATGCAGCTCTGCCAGGAAATCCCAGCCCTATCTGCATCACAAGGAGGAGAAGCAGGTGCAAGGAGGAGATCCAGCCACCATTTTGTATCTGGCCAAAGCTGAAATGTCCCCCAAAAAACTGAAATGTTCACGTTTCCTCTGTACAAGCTGCTCCACAGACAAGGCACTCCCCAAAGCCCTCAAGATGTTGCAGTATTTCTACAAACTGAGCCAGCTGCTTTCCCCAGCAGAAACCAGATGGAATTTGGTGCTAACAAGGATGCTGCTGACCCATCCACGAAAGTCCTCATCCCAACCAGCCCCGGCACAAGAGAATGGAGTCTGACAGCCCTCCACCGGTGGCTGGAGAAGTAGATTTGGGCCGCACTTACCACAGCGCGAGGCCCAGACTATTGGTCTTTCACCTGCAAACACAAGACATAGAGGACCAAACATTCACAGGGGGTCCAGACTCTGGCATTCCTGCTGCTGGGACTGGCTGCAGCCCCTTCCCTCTTAGTGTCATGGAGGATGTCAGTGGCAATTGTAGCCAAGCCAGTGCTGATTTGGAGATTATTTATACCCTGGCTACAGTGATTAGCAAGCCCAGATTGTGTGGAATCAAGCTCAGTAGCACACATGGGTAAAGCCTATAAATTCAGCCATTTCAAGTGCATTAATCAATGCCAATCAATTGGGCATCTGGGCCAACATCTCGTAAGTCAGCTGGAGAGAAAGGTGTGCTGCCCACCCACCTCTCTGCACTTTTTTCCCTAGACATTGTGATTTGATCCTTTGCTTCCCAAATCTTGATCTCAGCCCTTAAATGATTAGGGAAGTGGCTGTTTCTAGACTGAGTCTGCCAAGTGGAATTCAGAATCAGGATAAATCAGGTTTGTTGTTTGCATTTAGTCCTCAGGGCTCAAATGGAAATACTTACACCGAGCTACTTGCCATCCATCACTGACTCTGTTAGCTGCACACTAGAGCTACAAAGACACAAGGACGGTGTGTTTAGCACCCCGAGATCTTTGTGGGCTGCAGATGGTTAAAATCCCCCAGGTGTTGCCCTGGTTTGAGGTGGAAATGTCTCTGTGGCCATGGGAGTGAGACATGGGGCAGACGGCCTCACAAAGCCCAACTCGATGCCCATGCGGAGATGCAGCAGCGACAGCAAGGGATAACAAACGTCTTTCTGGAGCAGCAACGACACCATGTTTTGGCATCGTGGGACCGGAAGCCACTCTGGGGCTGTACGTACATACCCTCTCTTCCTCGCCATGTAGCCACACCAGCCACGGATCTCTTTGACCACCACACGAGTAAGAAGCTGCAAGAGGAAAGGTGAAGGATCTCTGTGAGGCCGATGGCCCTGCAGCTGTCAACCTTGGCCTGAGTGTTTACATCATCAGAAGATCAATTCTATTTCTCTTTCCTAGCAAAGATTACAAGACCTTAACCCGTGTGAGGAGGAGGTTGTTAGGAAAGGCCAAGTGAATGGAGGCAGAGGTTTGGAGTTGATATCGGCCTTTTTCAGTTTGCCCTGTGCCTGGCTGTCTCCTGAGGACCATCCCTGTCCTCCACCGACAAGCAGGAAGCTAAAAGGGAGCCTGTGAATCACCAGGGTAGTGAAAAGAGTCCTGTCAAAGAGGGACCTACCAAGCAAGCCAGGACGTCAGCTGCTATCAACATGTAAAAGACGTTATTCCAGCCTGTGGGAGAGATGAGCCCTGCGAGCAGCGGTCCCAGTGCAGCACCTGCAAGGGTACATCAGGAGATGCCCTGTTCACACCTGAGAGGGGACCAGGATCCCCAGCACCTGATATCCCCCAGCCATACACACCGATAGATCCTGTGCCATCGATGATGGCCGTGACAGTTGAAAGGGCTTTGGCATTTCCTTTGAGAGACTCGTGGGTTCCCTGTAAGGATGGAGAAATAAAACATAAGGAGCAAAAGAAGCTTCAGGGTCCACAGCTGGCAAGTCCCAGCATGAGACTGACATTCCAGGCAGCAACTTCCATGTGTTGGACCAAGCCATGGATGGGAAGACCAAACACAGATGCTGCTTGGACCCAAACCATGGCAAAACCTGGATTGCCACCAGCCGACAAAAATTGCCAGGTGATTTCCCAGCAAATTTTTCCACTCTTCTTGCACTCAGAGGGAGATGCACCAAGGCTGAAACACAGTCACGCAGCCAAGGTGAAAAAGCAATAGGAGAAAACCTGCATCTAAGGCAGGGTGTGGAGCACAGCACCAGGTGTGACAGCCCTGCCCTTCTCCATCAGGCTTAGGAGGCATTCGAAAAAAATGCAAAACTCCCAGCATAACATCCCTCTGGGAAAGAAGGAGCAGCCTTTGCATGTGCAAGGGCAGTGTGGCAGGGTCTGAGGTGCACCTCTTACCAAATCTGCTGACACCGCTGTCGTGATGAGTGCGTAGGGCCCGTTAACCAGAGCACCACAGATGATCAGCATCGCTGCAGAGGTACCCAAGAGATTAAATCTTTAGGTGCAGGGAGCAGCAGGATGTTGGATCCATCATCCCCTGCCTGTGTGTGGACAGCACTGTCCCATGTATCCATCTCCTGCGCACCTCTGTTTTCCCATTAAGATTCCACCCAGCAGGCAGTGAACACTCATCCAACCTCACCCACCCCTAAATTCCAGCCTGAGAGCCCGGCTCAAGAGGAGAAACAATGGCAGGTGAATCCAGTGTCTCCCATCACTCTGGTGATGTGATCCAGCTGTGCCATGGAGTTCCTTACCTATTGATGTGCCAATGCCATTCTGGCCGACGTGGTTATACAGGAACAGCTGGAAAAGAGACACAAGGTGAACCAGGTATGGCTATTCCAGTTGTTTTCCCAAGTGTTTTCCTTGCAGCAACAGCACACTGGGGATGGGATGGAGAATGTGGGTAACTGAATTATTGCCAGCACTAAGTGCCAGTTGGGACAGGGGGCTGAGTGCGCTCCTGACCTCCACATCAGCTGCCTGCCAGATGAAATACCTGGCAGCTGGCAAACTGAGGTGCTGCTGTGATTTATGGCTGGCGAGGCTCCGCCGCCTCCCGCCAGCTGCAGCCAGACAGTAATTTGCCCCGACGGTGCTGTCGAGGCCGTGGACGTGACACGGCCTGTCTACTTCCCAGCGTGTACCAGCTCCTTTGGCAAGGAGAGGTTCTCATCCCAGAGCCAGCCAGGCTTGGATTACAGCTAATTAGCCACGTTTTTATGGCAGCAGAGCCAAATGAGCTCTGTGCAGGTGCTTGGGAAGGACATCTGGGCCAAGCTGCAGTGGAGCATGAGGCCATCAGCATGAGGAATTTTGGGATGAAAATCAAAGAGACAAAAGTTGCACTGGCTCAGTGGGACCCCCAAGGCTTTGAGCAGAGTTATGGCAGAATGAACAAAAAAAACCCCTAAGGTTTTTTTTTTAGTTGTAAAGGTCTCTGCAATCCTCCCCCAGGCCCTAGAGCTGGACATCTTCCCCAGGAACATCTGGGCACATGGATCAATCCCAGCTCTCATCTCAGCTGAGTGTGTGACCAGCTCATCCTGGGTGCTTGAGAAGAGGAAGGCAGCCGTGACTCAAAGGAGCTGGAGGAGAGGAAAACCTCGTGACAGGGTTTTATCCCCCCATGACAGCTCACCATGGGAGCAGCGACAACCAGCATCACACAGCATGTGGTGGCTCTGCCGCCGGTGTAGTCAGAGATGAGGCCAGCAAAGATTCCCCCTGCAAGAAGGAGACAAAGTGGTTAGTCACACCACCCCAAAGGCAAAACTTCACTCTGGCTTAGCTTGAAATCTAACAGAATGCTCATTTATACCCCATCTTCTGACCAGGATGTGCTCAAGGTTAAATATAACAATATCAGAGTGAAGAGCTTTGATTTATCCCTGCCGTTCCCTCCCTGCAGATGGTTTCTCAGCACCTCTGTGCAGCTCTGGTCTCCTCCACACTTTCAAAATGTATTATTTATATAAGGAAAAGAAGTGCCTGAGCAAGTGACACCTGAGGAAATGGGCTGCGATGGTCATCTGGATGTCAAAATAAAATTGAGGGGTGTTTGCTGACTGCTAAGTGATATGAATGCTGAATAAATCTCACTGGGGAAAGAAATGGTATTGCCTGCAAAGGGGTCCAGCCAAGGGGCTGGTTAAGGCCAGGGTTGTCCCCAAATCATTCCTGATCCACCCCTCCACCTGGGTATGTGACGAACCTAAAATACCCCCAACATCAAAGAGGGTTGACAGGTCCCCAGCTTCCTTGGCACCGAAATGAGCTGTAAGACAGATGAGAGGGATGAGAAGATGCTCCCTTGCCAGGCTCGCTCCTGCTTTGCTATCTCCAAAACTCACCAACATTGACGATGTAGAGGGGCAGCCAGTACAGGAAGGTGTAGCTCACCAGCTTAGCAAAGAGCAGGCACAGTGAGAACTCCACTACTCCCTGGGAAGAGAGGAGGGGACATCAAAGGAGCCTCCTTCTCCCAAACTCCTTGAGATGGTGCAGTTTTCCCATTTTCTGCCCTATGGACACCCTGCTGATGCACTGAGCTGCCCTGGATTTGCTCTTTCCTCCATCCCACCACTCACAGGTATCCGGAGTGCCCCAAGGAAACTGATGGCTTCAGGCTCCTCAGCTGGTTCCTTGGGGTTGTTGGAGCGATCCATACTGCTCTCGCCTGAGAGGCTGACTGGGCCCTCATAGGAGGTGACTGCTTCAGGATCCTTCTCGCTGGTGGTCACTCCTCCAGGATCCTCATCAGAGGCCATCTAAAAGCAAGCCATAAGTAGGAGATGTGGCTCTCATGCCTGGAAGGAGCTGAAAAGTTGGATTCATTGGTGGGCTGTGACCCAGAGGATGCTCACAGCAGAACAGCAGTGACCATCCCCCATGACAATTGAACAATTGAACAATTCCTGCCATTACAACCTGAAGCCCTGGTTGTTTCACTGTACCCTGAATGACACCCAGCCCAGGACAAGCCCATTGGGAATCAGTACTACTCACATGATGAAGAGGTGGACTGCAGTCAACATCCTCAGGATCTGCAGGGAGAAAGGATATCCCATGAGAACCTGGACCAGTCCTGCTCCATCTGCTCTCCCTCCAGCATCTCACAGGGGTTGGGAAACCCCACGTGTGGGCTGCATCTCTGGCTACCCTCTTCCCTGGTGAAATCCTGAAGAACTTCCCAAATGTTTCCTAGAAGGACAGGCTCAGGGGAATGATCAGCACAGGGGATAATCATGCCTGGATTACCCTCAGAGATGGGCAAGGGGGAAAACTGTGTGTGTTACACCACTTGTCTGCTGTGCCTTGGATCACACCACTCACACTCCACAAGGAAGAAGAAGCAGATGATGCCCACAGCGGTGATGATGATGCCAGGCACAACGAAGGACAGGCCCCAGGCGGAGGAAACCCAGGCACCAGCAATGAGAGACCCTAAGATGTTGCCAACAGAGGTGTGCGAGTTCCAGATGCCCATGATCAAACCTCTCCTGGCAGGGACACAGCCAATGTCAGTGTCACTGGAGTGGCTGCTGTGGCCAACAGGGACCAGGATTGGGGTGGGACATGGAAAAAAAACTCACTTTCCCTTTCCAAACCAGTTCCCGACGCATGCCACGACAGCAGGCCAGCCGGTCGTCTGCACCAGCCCATTGCAGACCTGGCAAGAGATGGGGAGCATCACTCAGTAAGCACTGACTCCAGCCATGGAGTGCAGCCCCTGCACTGTCTTGGGCAATGGGGCTCAAAAATAGCCACTCCTGTCCTAAAGCTGTTAAGAAAACACAAGGTTTGTTTGGGTTTTTTCCCTGCTGGGGCAATCCTGGAGCTGTTTGCATTGGTCCCATGGCTAAACTGGGAGCAGTTGGTGTTGCCAAACCAGCTGCCCGCACGGCCCAGAGACGGGCACACCCGGTGGTTTCGACGCCCACACCACGCCACAACCAGGTTTTGAGGGGAGTAGAAATGCTCAGCATTTCCTCACTCAGAAACTGGGCCACCCCAGTCCCTGAAGGTCACTGAAAAACTGGGATGAGGCCATAGTGGTAAAGCCTGGTCATCCTCTGGCATGACACACCTGCACAACAATGAAGTACCAGAGGACATGGATGTCCCAGAAGTAGCCGAGGCCAAAGAGTGCAGTGAAGAGTCCACTCAGCACCATCCCCCCTGACAGGTAGTAGCGCAGGGGGAGGCGCTCCCCAAAAATGCCGCTGCAGAGAGAGGGAAGAGCACAACAGGAACTGTCATGGGTGATGCCACCAATGTGCGTTATCACACTGAACAAGTGCCTAAATCCTGAGCAGATCCCCCGCTGCTTTCCTGTTAGCATAACCACATCCCGATGGAAACCAGTTTCCTGGCAGACTGGTGTAAGCTGGTGTATGCAGGGAAAGGGCTGCAAAAGCCCTGAGTACCTGATAAACATCCCAATGGCGTACGCCACCAGGAAGGCATTATCCAGGGCCCCAAAAAGCTCCTTGTAGTTCTCCCCATCTGGAAAACAAATATTAGGACCACCTCAGCCTGACCCACATCTTGTGTCCCCTCCCCATGGCTGCTGACTCAGTCTTGTCCCCCATTCCCAAAAGTCTCATCCTCATGGGCAGTTTCTGGGACCATGGACCAGAGCCATCAGTGCAGGGACCTGGTCCTGTCTTGCCCTGGATTTCACCACCCCCTGCTGCCCTTCAGCCCGGGGGCACAGGGCAGACACTGATTAATTACCTCCGGGTGCCTAATGAGCAGCCGGCCCCCTGCCGAACCCTGGCCATGACCCGGCTTTAGGGCATGGTGGGAGGCCACCTCAGCTGCCAGAAGTGTAGACTTTAGTGTACCTGGGGTGGCTCAGCCTTACCAAAGGGTGCCCAGCTGCACCATGTGCTGCTATTTGAGTCATTGCGGGGGTTTGGGCCCAAGGCCGAGCAGTTGGGGTGCAACTGGCTCTGCAGGAAGAGAGAGGTGGTGAAAATGGAGTGCTGTCAGCACCCCCCAGCCCTATGTCCCCCCTCCAGATCCTGTGTCACTGCAGCTGGGGTGAGGCTGATGATCACCTTGACAATGCTAATGGGTTTTCGGGAGAGGTGGTAGCTGGTGTAGCAGAGGAAGGTCAGCACCAGTGTCAGTCCCCGATAGCTGCGGGAGGAAGAGAACAGAGAGGTCAGGGTTGGAGGGGCAGGGACAGGGGCAGGGATGCATCCAATTGGACTCTTCGGCCAGACTGGTGACCTGAACCAGCTCAGCTGAATCAGTCGGGAGGTGACCAGCCCCTCCAAAATAGCCCGGGATGTGGCTTAAAAAGACCAGCTGAGTTTTGTGGGGAGCACCAGTGTTTCCCCCATCCAGCAAACCATGGGGTGAGCAAATGCCTTCCTGGTGTACTGGGTGAAAACTGGGCTGATTCATCATCACTGCCAGAGTTAATTAAAGACAAGCTGGAAAAAAAAAAGCCAGGGGTAGGATGCCCTAAGCAATATTCCTTCCTCCACCAAATAGCCACTTTGTCCTGCTTGCTAGAATTAAATGCAGGGAAATGAGGGAAAACAGAGTTTGTGCTCAGGGATGGGCATGCTGCTCCCAGCAAAACTGATGGATAAAACCTGGAGAACCCCGGCCAAGATCCAGCACTCTCTGGACCAGGATGAGTACCTCTGAGGAGACTATCCTGTATTCAGGGAGGGTTTTATGACAGCACAGAGAATGCAAGTGGTCAGGGGCAGCTGCAGCATCCCAGCATGTCACGGGGTTGCTCCAAGTTTAGAAAAACCCCTTTTTTTTGTGGGTTTGGCCCATCCTGCTCTTCTTCACAGTTTCACTTCTCCCTAGAGCTGCAGCAATGACCGGCACCTTACAAATCCAGGGCAGCTCCTTGAACCGGGGTACTGGCTCCAAGGCTGCAGTGTGGCTGAAAAACTGCTGCTTCCCACCCCAAAAAATGAATAAACCATGCAAAATCATAGAGGGTCGGAATCAATGATCCAAGGACAGCAGAGAGGCCACAGTCAGGAAGGGGAAGAGAAACTTCACACGCAGTGCCTGGCTGGGCTGGACACTTGGGTGTTGTTTGTTTTCTTTTTACCTCATTCTGGCAGGAAAAATTCCAGCTGATGGAAAAGCAGGGGGAGCATTTAGCAATGGGCTTCCAAAAAATCAAAGTATTAACTGAAATTAAATGGACAGTGGGCTCATCATCTCTCCAAAAGGGAGGGTAGCCAGCAAGGCCGTGTTGTGTGTTGGCCACATCCCACTGAATGTTGAGGGTGAGGGCCTGGGACAGCTGGAGGCTGGTGGATGCTGCTGCCCATCTCAGGGTCCCCCCACACCCACCCTGGGCCACGTCCACCCTTGGGCTGCAGCTGGTGTGGGTTGATCCCATCTCACAGTGGGTCTGGTGCCTGAAGGGTGATGCTGGGCCCTGGGTGAGTGACTCCCTGTCCAGGGCAAGTCCCTCTCCCAGGGCTCATCCCCATCAATCCTCACAAGAAGTGACCTGCCAATCCAGGTCTGATCCCTGTCTCAGTGTGGGTCCCCAGGGAAGTGACCCCCTGGTACAGGGTTGGACCCCATCCTGGTGCCAGTCCCTATCCCAGTGCCTTGTCCTGCGGAGAGTGACCCCTCCCAGTCCAGGGCCTGTCCTCACCCTGGTGCTGCCCCCATTCCAGTCCCATTCGCTATCCTGGTGCCAGTCCCCAGGCAACTGACTTCCCCTGGTGCCAGTTGCCATCCTGATGCCAGTCTTGATTTACAGCCAGTCCCCACGCTGGTGCTGGTCCCCATGCCGGTGCTGGACCCCTGGTCCGGGGCCAGTCCCCATTCTAGTGCCAGTCCCTACATCCAGGACCTGTTTCCATCCCAGCTCCACTTCCCAGTGGTTGCTGGTCCCCGGTGGAGTAAAACCTCCCCCCTTCCCACAACCCAGGGCCGGTCCACTATGCCAGTTCTGGTCCCCATCGTGGTGTCAGTTCCTATGTCCAGGGCCAGTCTCCGTTCTGGTGCCAGTCCACAAGAGTGAGCCCCGTTCCAGGGCCTGTCCCTAACCCGGTATTGATCCCCAGCCCAATGCCACTCCCTATCCCACTGTCAGTCCCAATCTTGGCAACAGTCCCGATCCCTTGTGTCCGCAGTCGGTCCCGATGCCGGTGCTGGTCCCTGTGTCCAGAGCTGGTCCCTATCCCGGTGCCAGTCCCTATGTCCACAGCTGGTCCCGGTATCCGTCCCTATCCCGGTGCCGGTCCCTCTGTCCACAGTCTGTCCCGGTGTCGGTATCTGTCCCCATCCCGGTGCCGGTCCCTATCCCGGTCCCGGTGTCGGTATCTGTCCCTATCCCGGTGCCGGTCCCTATGTCCACAGTCGGTCCCGGTGTCGGTATCTGTCCCTATCCCGGTGCCGGTCCCTATGTCCACAGTCGGTCCCGGTGTCGGTATCTGTCCCTATCCCGGTGCCGGTCCCTATGTCCACAGTCGGTCCCGGTGTCGGTATCTGTCCCTATCCCGGTGCCGGTCCCTATGTCCACAGTCGGTCCCGGTGTCGGTATCTGTCCCTATCCCGGTGCCGGTCCCTATGTCCACAGTCGGTCCCGGTGTCGGTATCTGTCCCTATCCCGGTGCCGGTCCCTATGTCCACAGTCGGTCCCGGTGTCGGTATCTGTCCCTATCCCGGTGCCGGTCCCTATGTCCACAGTCGGTCCCGGTGTCGGTATCTGTCCCTATCCCGGNGCTCCTTTTCACCGCCCCCGGTCCCGCCGCTCCCGCCCCGCCGGCCGCGGTCCCGCCCCGGCCCTGCCCTGGCACAGCCCCGGCTCCCCCGGCCCCTTCGCTCCCGGCCCCGAGGAGTGAACCGGGCTGTCCCTGTTCCTCTTAAAACAAAAATCCACTTCAAATGCGACTGGAATGAGGGAACAGCCGCGCTGGGCACCGGGAGGTGAGAGAAGCCCCGAAGGGACCCACCACCGCGGGTTCATGCCCCCATGGAGCTCTGGGACCTTCTCCAGATCGTGGCTTTTCCAGCAGAAAAATCTAGGTTTAACGTTTCCTCTCCCTTTCCCAGCATCCCCGTAAGTTGCCCTCACGTCAGCTAAGCCATTCCAGACATGCTTTGGGGTTATTTCCAGGGATTTTGGGAGTCCTGCTCTCCTCTGCCTCCAGTTTCACACCAGAAGAAAAACTCGTTCTTCCAAAGTATTCAATTTATTCTGTCACGACAGAGCCAAGCAAGGGGCATATCAAGGATGAGGAGCAGCAACAGCTTTGTTTAACAATCATTCCTTGGACTAAGCCAAAAATCAGTCCACTGCCTCTCGGGGCTCCTTCCAGAGACAGGAAGAGGGGTCCCCAGGACCTGAGCAAGACCTGGGGGACCTGCCAAAGAACTGCTTGTCCTCAGCTGCCCCAGAATTGAAGTCAGTTACAAAAAAACCATTTGCAGCTTTAGCCTTTTGCTTCCCTGGCCCCTCCAGGGGCAGATCCTGCTCTCTCCAAACTCACTCCAACACCCCAAATAAGGGCTGCAGCACCTTCCCCTGACGCAAGCAGCAGTTAATAAACATCAGCTGCCACCGATCCCTCAGTGAATGATTCTCCAGGGGGAATGGAGGAGCAGCCCCTGATTCTGCACCTCCATGCTACCTCTGGCCCTGGGTCGTGGGTTTGCTTCACGCGCCATGGGATGGGAACAAGGAAGAGAAACGATCTGGCACGCTCGGCCACCCATCCTTCCTGCCACAGTTAATATTGGAGAGGGCAGCCAGCAAGGAGTAAATATTAATGACAGGGTATGGTGCAACCTCCGCCCAGAAACATGTTACCGCACCACAGGCAGTTTTGGGAAAACCCACCTTGCTCCAGTCACCCCTGCAAAGGGCTGCAGATTTTTTTTCTAGGAAAATGCTCCTTTCCAGAGCAAAATAGAGGCTGCAGGAGTGTGGGACTGGTGCAACGCTGGGTGGCTGTTACTGGAAGAGAGGTCCTTGGAAGGAAAAGGAAGGAACAATAAATACGTGGCTCTAGAGGGTGATCAAAGTGGCAGGGGTTGGCAGGAGCCCTAAGGCAAGGGCGAGAAGGGAGTGGGAAAAGGTAAGAAACCCTCCCCTAAGAGACACTGACTCCTGGTGCCTTGTTTCTCCTCCCTTCACACTCCAAACAAGACAATCAATCCTTGAAAATAGTTTATTCTGCTGCTGAATGCTGGAACTCAAGTGCCTGCCCATAAACCAGCCCCACAGAGCAATCGGCTCCTTTGCACCGACCATCGACCATTGCCCCAGCGACCTGCAAACGAGGCACAGAGTGGGAGAGGCACGGCTCAAACTGGAGCACACAAAGCAGGAGAGCAAAGGTGACACTGTCCTGGCAGCTGGCACAGAGGGACAGGCAGGAGCAGGCAGGACAGGGCCCAACCCTGCTCCATACTCACACCAGTCGCCAGGATATGGAGAGGGGGACACAGGGCAACCCCAGTCACAGATGCTTCGCTGAGCGAGCGCAGAGAGCAGCCAAGTCCTGGAGTGGCTGCGTGGCCATGTGGGCACAGGAGGAGATCACGGAGTGCAGCACCTGGCTATAGGCTGAGCGGGAAGGGGACACAGAAATGGTGTCAGGGGATGAAAGTTGCACTTATGTCCTGAAACTGGGCTCAGCTCCAGCCTTTCACCATATAGCAGAGAGAGAATAACCAGGGTTTAAGGTGAATCTACGTGCCTATTGTTTTCTACACGCCTGCTTGCACACTCTGCACACTCCTGAGTACAAAGTGGTATGCAAGCCAAAGATTATTTTATGAAGCCCCAGTTTCTGTATTTTCTCTCCCAGATGACTCCCACTTGCCCAGTCAGGTATTTTCCCAAGCTGTGCTCCAGGTCCAAGCACTCTATTGCTTAAAGAACATTTCCATGTCTTGATGCAGTCTCCCAGTAGAAGATTCAGCATTTAAGGCAGATGGCTCTGTGTCCTTAGCAAGATTATTTGCAGCATTTTCCTCATGATTGTGTTCCCATGCACACACAGCTGTGTCACAATTGCATTACTTAACACACTGCAGGGACTAGTGCTTTGCTGAGGATGCCACTACACTCCCTGTGGGACAGAGCCTGATTTGCCCTCTCCAGAGTATATTTAAAGAAGCATTTCTGCGTAGTGGCAGGAAACCACCTATCCTGGTTTGATTTTTCCCTCGGTAATCAGGGATCCAGGTCCAGATGCTTCGTCTCTGGAAGTAGGAGCTCCTACCTTTGTGGTTTTTGTAGAAGACACAGTTATTGGCGCAGGTGTCTGGGTGGGAATCCCAGAAATCAGACCCACAGGAACACAACGGGGGCAAGTCAATGTTACAGAGTTTGATCTTCTCCCTCATCTGGGCTCTCAGAGCTTCAGCATACCTGTGAGGGACCAAACATTCACTTCTACCAGTGACACCAGACTCTGTGAAAGGAGCAGGGACCGGCCATACCTTGTGTGCTCCTTATCTCGCTGCTGTCTGTCCTTTACTCTTCTCTCCTCCAGCTGAAGCTGGGCCAGGGCTTCCCAGGCTCCATCTCCCAGGGAGGGTTTTCGCTGCTCAGCCAAATCCCGCATCCTCTGCTCCTCCATCCGGCGCTGATTCTCCTTCTGCCTCTTAATCCTGCAGGAACACACATGCTTAGGGAAGGAGCTTCCCCATCCCAGCCCTTCAGTTCCCAGCCAGTCCCTGTCTCTGATGTCAGGGCACAGAGATCTGGGTGATACTGCTGCTTTCACAGGCAAAAGTAACTCTGCACTAAATCACAGCATATATGTGTATAAATATATATATATATATATATAAATATAAAGGCTTTAAACATAAAATAGTTGAAAACACTTCAGAAGCTTCCATTCTTCCCCCCATAAGGCAACACCAGCCTGTGAATGCTCTCATGCCCTCAAACTCTTCCTTCCTGTTCATTTTCTCACCATGGTGGACTTACTCTTCCAATGCCCTCCTGCCTCACATCCACACATGCCCCTGTCAGGAAATGCCACCTGCAGTTCCTCAGAGCTGCTCTTCTATCCTTAAAACAAGCACAATTGCCAGGCTTTTAAATGCCCACTAGAAAGGACCAACACCTTGGCTTTCCAGCTTCCAATTGATTCTGATTATGGGACAGCTTGGATCTTTCTGTAAGCAGCTTTCAGGACTGGGAAGTGCAGAGACACTCCAAGGATCCCACCTTTACTCCAAAATAGGCTTTAAGATGCACTTTCAACGAAGTTTTCCTCTATTTCCCTTACACAGCCCTTCAGCTCTTAAGCAGGCCCTCGGTTGCAGAATTCCCACCAAATGCAACACAAATTTCCCTAACAAGAGGCAATTGCAAAGCACAGACTTCACCCCAAAGCATCTGCCATTTTATGCCCAAATGCAACAATGTGTCTCACTGCCAGGAGGCACTGAAACACAAGTTTCAAGGCTGGGGAGAAGCCAGGAGAAGGCAGTGTCATCAGGAAAGACATTTCAGATCTTACTCCATGTAGGGGGTCAAATCTTTATATCCAGCATGAAAGCACTGAACCAAACTTCTCTGGCTGAATTTTGCTGAAATGTTTTTTAAATGAAATTTAGAGCTTCAAGTACAGCACCATAAATCTGCTCCAGAAACCAAGGCCAATTCAGAGCTTTACACCCCATAATCACAAAACCAGCTCTTCCCTGCACATGCTTCGAGTGGTAAAAAATAATAACAATAAAAAAATATCACACTAACAAGGGAGTCCCCAGGGCCTCACTAGCCCTTGCACGGCAGGACAAGCTCTCCAAAGCTCCCAAGTGCCATTGGAACATCATGAAAGTGGCTGGAGGAGCACTGATTTAGACTGGCAGTTTTTCCTCGAAAAGTGACCATGAAAATCCTGCCTTGAGGTGCCTGTCCTGCTTCCACAAAGCCTGCTCACAGAAGAGTTGGGATGGTCAGTTATGTCGGTTCACTGGAGGGCAAGCCAGGTAAAAGCCAAAAATTAGAGGATCTTTCCTATTTTAGCATGAATTCGCAGAGCTCCTCCTCAATGAACGGCTTCAAGGGAGAAGCTGAGAAATCCCCACCATAACCAATACTTTTACACAGATACAGAGAATAAACGAGTGGAAATCGTTTTATGACACTGTATAAGTTTTTATAGCTAGTGAGGGTGAAGGGTCTGATACTAAAAATGCCAGAGATAGGCACAGTTTAACCACAACAGCATGACCTCACCCTAAAGTTTCTAAACAGAAGCTCAGACTCCCAAGAGTCATGGTTTGGGAAGTTACATCTCTCCGAGCCCCATGTCCTAAACAAGTTGCACCAGGACTCAGAAATTAGGTAGACAAGTGCTGAAGGACTTAGCATGGCCCAAGTGCCTCTCTTTCGGGGGGTCAGTTGAATGAATCCCACCCCAGGGTCAAAGTGCTGTCTGTTCACACCAGACAAGCTCACAATTCCTTTCCACCCTTCCAAAGGTCCCTGCCCTGATGGAGGAGGTGACCCCACCACCCACATGTACTTACTGGGCAACTCTTTGCTGCCTCTCTCGCTGCCGCTGCTGGTCTTTCACTTGCTCCCGTTCGATGGCCATGAAGAGGCGCCGGCACCTCAGGAATTCACTCTGCCTCTGCAGAGAGGAAGAGAGGGACATTGGGGAAGAATGTTTGGGCTATATCGAGTTATACTGAGTGCTCAGCTTGATTTCTGCAGGATGGAACCTTGCTCCTTCTCCAAGAGATCCTCAAATGAACGTCTCCAAGTGGACATGGCCCAGGACTGGGAAGCTGAGAGATGGCACTGAGGTAGGAGAGGACCAACTGATCTCAGAGCATCGGAGAGCTTTGTACCAGCATCCCTCCACTGAAGCTTCCTATGGATGGAAGCTCTTCCACCTCCCAAATTCCTAAACTCTGACTTTCCTGAGGCTGAAAGAGCCTCTTTAACCCACTTGAATTTGAATCCGTCTGGGGACTGCTGCTCCCCTATGGCTCACTGGAATCCTGTATCTCCCCCCAAAAATGAACATGCAACACTGAGCTGGATCCGCTACACACAGGAGAACCACAGAGGTGGCAAAACCACTGGTAGGAAAAATCTAAGAGCTCTGCAGAGAACGACTCCCATAGGGATATTGAGGGTTTAGTGTCTGGCTTTGGCTGATCCCACTGAGGCAGCAAGGGCAGGGAAACCCCCTGGCTAAAGCTCACACCAAAAGCTCTGCCACAGAGGAGGTACAGAGCTAGTTTAAACTCCACGACTCATGACAGCTAAAGGCATGGATTTTTCCTCATCAACGCCAAGAGCTTTGAGCCAAGTTTGCTCATCTCACCCTGTGGAGAGCCCAGCATAGCTGAATATAAAGGAGGAGGAGGAGGAATCACCAGGCTGCCAGTAGAGAAAGCTGGATGGAAAAAACCCAGAGAGGGGAGAGTGCTGCAAAACGAGTTCTCAGGTGGATCAGAGCCAAGGAGATAAAAAGCAAGGGAATGGTGAAGGAAGGAGCAGCCTGAAGAGCCCCGGCTGTTGTCATGCCGGCAAGAAACCACAGTCAGATGTCACAGTCACAGGCATCAGTTGATTGGAAAATACTTGTAAGGAACAAAAACCATGCAAATTGTTCAGTTTTATGCTGTAAGTTGCAAGAAAGGTGACAGAAGGAGAGGAAAGTGTTCCTCTTCACTGCAGGAAGAAGCAGGAAAATAAAAGCCACTCACTTTAAACATCCAAGACAAACATTACCATTCTGCATTGTTCAGATTAGCACAAGCCAAACCCGCCCAGACACAGGCCGTAAGCCCTCTTCATGAAATCATCCACTGGGCATCAGACCAGGCTTTATACCATCCCAAAAATCAGAGAAACCTTTATATTCCAGCCTTGTACCCAAACAAGATAAGTTGGGTTTGCCCTTTTTTATTTTTAAGCACTTTTGGCAGCTTCTTGCTCTCCCTGCAACTATAAGCAAGTGATCCCTAGCTTTTGCCAGGCAGAATGAATGGAGCACATTTCTCCTCCAACTCTTCTCCAATCTGTGATTCAGATCCCAGATTTTGCAGGAAGAGACCTTAAAACATAACATGGTAGCTTTGCCCAAGACCTGAGACACCAGGAAGCTGAGCTGACAAACTAAACCCAGCAGGGGTTTCATACCTCAAGGCTGCCCTGAGGATTCTTATCTGAGCCATCAGCATTCCTGACAGCCCCATCCCTTTCAGACAAAACCAAGAGGGCTTGGCTCCTCTGGACAGACCTGCTTCCTGGTTTCTTCTTGGTCAACACCAGCCCAGAGACAGAGGGGAGGTTGGTAATCAGCACATGGCTTCAGGGGAGGCTCCAGTGGGCTCAGTTCCTTCACCGACCCATCACAGACCTGGAAGACAATGTAAGGGAGCAGAATCAGCATTGCCATGATCAAGTTTCTCATCCTTCCTCAGCAAAATGCTCTTCACTGGAGGCAAGTTCTCTGCATGATCTCTACAGCTTTATTTTGGGTACAGTTTAGCTACGGTCAGGAAAGATGTGTAACATTACGCAGGAGCCTGAGCACGAAAGCTTTGCCAAAACACCTCTAAGGGTATCCTTGGAGGAGGTTTAGCTTAAATATAGATTTATATCTCCATGAACTTTTATTATGAACTTTGTGAAGTGTGAAAAAAATAATACAAATAGTGAAGTATTAGGGGAATTCCACAGCCAACATGTCCCAAAACCTCAGCGTAAACTCCAGCATAAACCTCTGCTGTCTCCTCCCACTCACTATCTGCCCAGCCAGTACTTGTGCTCCAAGCCGGACTAATCCTCAGCCAAGGGTGGGCACAGCTGCCACAGCCATAAAGCCTTTGCCAACCATCCCAGGTAATCAGGGTAAGCCATTTCCACCCCCCAGATGCTCAACAAAAGCTGCCTGAAAACAAAAAAGGAAAGGTAAGACCATCAGCAGACCTCTTCAAGGGCAGGTCTGCCACCCAGGGGCACCGGGATTGACACAGCCACCTCCTTCCTCTGATACAAAGCTTTTTTCTCCCCCCCCATCTCTTTCTAGGTTTCTGGCCAATTTGATCTCTTCCACCCTGTGCTGCCTGCGAGCAGGGCTGCAGGCCGGGTCCTGCCGGCACAGCCTGAGCGAGGCTCCACGAACCATGCGGGGGCCTCGGTTTCAGATTTCGGCTGGGTGGCTGCCAACCAGCATCACGAGGCAGGCAGGAATCAAACCCCTCTGAGGCCACAGCTGTACCGTGAAAGCAAGAAACAGCAGCGCCGATTTCACTGAGCTCTGACACTGCTCCGGAGCCCACTTTGACGACAGCAGGCTTAAGAGTTAAGCAGGCCTGAGGGAGCAACTGCTCTACTCCAAGAGCAGCCTCTCCAAGACACCAAAAAACCCCCAGTGATCCGAACCTTTTAAGACCATGAGTCTTACTTTTGCAAATTCAATTTTGATGTAGAAGTCATTGTCCTGTCCAGCTGTGCCTCGCTTCTGCAACTCAGCAGGCAGATCGTGGTGTCCCACCAGCAGGAGCTCCTCACTCTCATCCTCCCTGGGCACTGCGACTGCCGGGCAAGGTTCTGGTTTCTGGAGAAGGGAGGAGGTGGGTGTAAATATGGAATTCAAATCTGGCTGCTTTGGCACCAAGGGCAAATTCAACACCCTCAGAGTGGCTTTAATGCGAGGGCACATGTGCTGTCAGTTGGATGAGATCTGGCAGTGCCACGTGTTCAGCAGCACCATGGGGCACCAGAGCCAGGAAACACGAATGTAACAGAGTGATGTGTGACTGTGCTCTCCCCAGCTGCAGAAGCAGTGGGACAGACGCGTGTATAGGGCAACTAGAAGGCAAAGCAGTGTTTTGCAATGGCAAGGAGCTGGGATTTCTGAAGTGACACTGGAGTATGGAGCATACTCCTTCAGATGGGAAGTGGGCAGGCTCCTCAGTGGCAATCCACAATATTTTGAGAGGCAGCAGATTGTTTCCTACAAACGAAAGAATCAAAATGCCAGGAGCAAGCTTGTAGCCAGGATAAATTTTTTTCCCTTCGATTTTTTTCAGCATGGTAGGAAGGGAAGAGCAGGACTGCTGACAGAGGGAGATGATGGATCAACAGGAGAGCAGGCCATGCCAAGAATCCCTTGAGATGGCTCTGCTGCTGTACAGGAAGGACAGAGGATAGTCTGGAGTCAGTTTGAACATAGAGTTATTTGATAGGCACATGAATTACCCTATCAACCCCATCATGACAAAAATGTGACAGAACCGCTTTGGTAAGGGTATGGGAACAGAGGGGAAGGGTTATTGCTTTGGAAGATTGTTCTGGAGCCCTGAAGGTAAAAATACATGAAATTGTGGGGAAAGAGCCACCAACTTTGTGAAAGGAGACGTTGGGGGAAAGAATTTGTGTGCTGCCATGCTGGGGAGCTACAGCAGTCCACCAAATCCTGAAGACAAAGGCTTGGTGAACAGGATGACCTGAGACACCAGACAGGTAATTTCCAGGTGATTACCAGGTGGTATCTGCTTGGGAAAGCAGGGAATTAACTTCTCTGGATGCTTTTGACCTGAAAAGAAATCTTTCAGGGAAAGAAAGAGCAACGATTTTAGGAACATGGATTATTGACTGCAGGGAATGCAACACTTTAGAGGGAAGAAGGAAAAATTAGAAGAAAAATGCAGAGAAGAGGACCAAAGGAGAAAAACATTTCAGCCAAAGGCTTGCTCTGAGCTAGCAGCAGGAAGAAAAATGCTGGTACTATTATTATTGCGAAGAAACAGTCAGGTTAGTCCTAGACGTTGAGGTTTTTAAGGAGGCAAGATCTGTTTTGGGCCACTGCTAGGAGTGGCAGCCAAGGTGGGAACAGCTCCCTGAAATCCGTGGAGGTCCAGATTATCAGAAAAGGGCACAAGGAGCAGCTCTCTTTATTTAAAGGAGGGGTAAAGGAAATACTAAGTAGAAGATTTTAGCCTGAAGAGTTTAACTGTAACTTTTGGAAATACAAGAGGAAATCACCTTGCAAACTGCCCGTAAACCAAGAGACAAGATCATCAGCAACCAAATAAATTTGTCAAGAGCAAATCAGGTCAGACTGGGCTAAATTTCTCCTACAATAGAAGGAAGAGGCCTCAGGCAAAGAGCAGCAGAAGACTCTGAGGTTCAGCTGAGCTCTTGAGGTGGCCTAATTCAACATGGGGGTAAAGCAAAACCTGTTAGATGGAAATCTGACATGGGAGGTGCAAGATTGATTAAAAACACAGTCCAGATTTGGTCTCAGTAGTTCACTGCACAGAAAGCGGATAAGAACTAGGCGGGCTCTGCTATGATTTCATTATCAGCCTGGATGAGGGAAGAAAGAAGCATCTTGATTAAACTACTGATCTGACTTGCAGTTGCAGAACTACTGGGTGGAAAATCCCTGGGTTCAAACCAAAGAAATGGGCTGGAATACACAGCAAAAGGAAATCCAGGGAGGACAAAAGCAGAGGCAGCATTACCAAGGGGCTCAAGTCTGTGGTTATGTCCATGGCAGCCTTTTGCACCTGAGGAGAAGGGAACACACTGCTGTCCTACCTACGTGGGAACATGCCAAACCTTCATACAGAGAGACAGACTCAGATTAATATTAGGAGCTTTTTTTCTCCTCAGCTACCTTGGAGTAATAAAACAGAACAATGCAATAAATCAATATATTCCTCCTGGAATAAATCACCCACGGAAGCTGTTACACTTCCTTATGGAGATTAACTGTAGCTGCAGTGAGGCTGGCATGGGAGGATGGTCCCAAATCCCTTCCAGTCTTTCTCACTGCTGTGGATGACTTGCCCAGGACTCCCACAGATTTCCTGGAACCCCCTGGTTCCCCTGGGCAGTGGCTCTGTTATTTATGTGAAGCTTTAGTGCTGCTAATAATGAAGTCATAAATCACCTCATCTTGCTGAATGCAGAGGGCTCAAACAGGAGGGATGTTTGGTGTCAGAAACGGGTAACAAGGTTTTTGAGCCCATAATTAGTGTTTCTCTGAGTCCTGTTTGCTGAGCTGACTTCATCAGAAATCCAAGAGCACACAGAAACCCAAGAGCACACAGAGGAGGAAGAGCCAGACCAGCCCTTATGTAAACGGTATTTTCTAGATAATCAGCCCAGATCTACTTCACCTTTGGTGAACCTGAGAAATAGATGGGAATGAAGAATTGCAAGATGGGCAGGAAACTGGCTAAGGAGGCAGTAAGACCAGGCTGGGTTGCTGCTGGTGTTCTCCAAAGTACGTCAGTTTGAGAAAGATCTTGGCACAGAGAGCGGGATAATAGCTGCAACACAAAGTTGTTCTTGAGAACTGGAGGGGCAAAAGCAGGATGAAATTCAACATAACAAAATGTGGGACTGACCTCCTGTGAACTGCTTCAAGGAAAGCAGCTGCATGCCAAGATTCTCTAGCAGAAGACAGCCCCGGGTGAGGGAAACACTCCAGATCTTTGCCACCCACACAAAACAAGGGATCGATGCAAGGGAAAGAGTTGTTGAGGTTTGTTGAAGACATAAAGGCACCTGAGGGGAGAACTGGTAGTCACATGCCTCCTAAAGACCCAGATCACAATCTTGGATCACAAGCCTCTAAAAGTATTTTTTTGAATCCTTGTTTCTGAGTTTATCTCAAACAGAGACATTTTCATCCACTTTATCCTGCTGCCTTCTCTGAAAGGCAGCAGAGACAGAGAAACAGAGCCCTTGACATCACTGAAATCCACTGGCTACCCATCAGGTGGGTCAGGGATGCATAATTTACTTCATTCCTGCTGGAGAAACACCCTGGATTATACTTTGGACTTCTTAAGTAGAGCCAAACCTTCAACAGTTTGCAAGGTGATGTTTCTCCCCCCAGCCCAGGCACCCCTCGCTCACCTCCCGCCTCCAGCTGCCATCGGGGAGCACGGGGGGATCCGCACCAGGGGACACGGTCCTGCGGGACGCCAGCCTGCGCCGGACCTGCCTCACGGCTCTGCTGAGCTGCGGCCAGAGGGAAGGGAAGGGAAAGACAGCTCAGCACAAGTTCAGCTGCACGGAGAGATCTCCCAATCACTCTGCTCCAGCCAAGGGGCTCGATCAAGGCAGCAATCAGCTCAACACACAATCAGCCAGGGATCTTTCAGAGCTGCCCCAAGGTATTGAAATCTCGATCCAGGCAGCTCATCTGCTCCCAAAACACATTGCTGAGAAGCCAGATCCCCAATTTTCCTGCTTGGTGTCCAGCCAGAAGTGATTTTCCACCTTAAGGTACTTAAGTGAAATCCACCCCACAGTGCTTCAACTGGAGTAACTCCAGCTCCTAGGCGAGCACACAGGCTTTATTAAAAAAAAAAGTATAACAGTCCTCAAGGCAGGTTTTTCCAGACTTCGGTCTGCAGGAGACAAGCTGCAACGAGCTGGCACCACCTAGTGCCACCTCTGCGCCAGGACACGGATGGGAAAATGCTGTGTCTGCGAACAGAGTTCAGCATCCTCTGAGAAGGCACCTGTGACCCGGCTGGATGCTCTGAGTGCTGGGGAGAAGCACAACAACATTGAGGGTGGAAATGGGAGCTAATATTTCATTCAATACTAAACTCCAAATATTAAGGATGTGTTGTAAAAGGAAAAGAAATATTGCCTGTTCTCAATTTCAAATGTCAAGGACCCAGGATGCTGAAGCAGGGATGGAAACACGGGAGGGGCATGGCTCACCTCAGCAGCTTGCTGCTGGAATGGCTCACCATGCGTCCCTTCCCACCGAGCCGGGCTGGAGCCAGTACTGGACCCACAGATGATGGGAGTGGGGTGGCTCCGGAACAGGCACACGTTCTTCCAAGGCGTCGAGTACTGCACAGCAACACAGCTCTCCTGCTCCACCTGCCAGGAAAAAGCCACATCGGATCTCCAGCCATCACCTCAAAAGATGTCAATCTTCACCCTTGGGTGGCATTCCTTGGGCTGGAGGTTTTGGCTCTCCATGCTGAGAGCGCACAAAGAACCATCAGGCTCTCAAGGGCTGAGGACATTTGTGGGCTTCCCGCTTGGAGCTGGTGGAGTTACGTAAGGACATCCCCAATCAGCCATGGAAACAGCCCAAACATCCCAGGGGCAATCAAAGCTGGTGACATTTCAGTGCATTCCTTTCTGTGCCACAGTCAGATTCTGGCAAGTCTCCCTGGCACTTGTTTGAGAATAGAAAGGATTAAATATATTCATAGGATAATCCAAAACAAGCCCATGGGGGGGGAAAGGGAATTTGGAGACAGCAGGAAACTGTTGCTTGAAAACTCTTCGGCTGCTTTGGAAGAGGGATTTGAAAAGAGACAACAGAAAAGCTGTTTTGTTTCAAACACAGCCGGGACACATTCACATCATTCCCAGCTTGGGGCCTGGATGCTTTTTAACTCCAGGAAATTATGCACAGGGCTCTGGGACTCTGTTCTGCTGCTGCCCAAGGGAGCCAGTGACCTTTCCTTGGGGAGGCTTCAGCATCAGCCAAGGCATCACGGTGACCCAGCCTGCCAAGACACTATTGGCCACCACAGGGTCTGGGACCTCAGATTTTCCCATTTTTTCTCATTAACACCTTGACTTGAGCTCCGGTGTTTGGATTTTTCCCAATTTACACTGGGTTTGGAGGAGTTTCTCCTGACAGAGCCCTGCTTACTGCTTCATAGGACTTCTGCAGCTCCTGCCTCCGGCGCATCCTGACCTGCCGGTTCACCCGCTGCCTCACCTCACCCTGGAACCTCCTCAGGCGGGCTGCCTTCTGCCGCTGCTGCTCCTTCAGCTCCTCCTCCACCCGGAATGCTGAAGCCTGCAAGAGGTAGAAACAGATTTCACGTGGGTTTTGCAGCATTAAAGCAGTCTGTATCCCTGTGTCCTCTCTTCCCCCAACCTGCAGCAACCAGGCAGACAGGCAGCACTCAGCACAAATTTCATGGGTTTTTTTCAGTATCTGTGGAATAACACCTTGGACAATGTCTGTTGGATTATTACAGACTGGATTGAGTCTGACTAGACAGATGTGGAGTGTGCCTTTGCCTCTCTGCAACACACCAGAAAGGAAAGAAAAAGGAGCCTCATGCAGCAGTTCCCAGCTCCGGCTCCCATGAAAGGATGCTCAAATATCCAAACCCTGCAACCAAAAGGAACAGGCCAGTTCCTCATCCTGTTAACACTCTGGAAAAAAAAAAAAAGCTGGAAGCACATCAGGGAAGCAGTTCTCAGAGCACAGCTCTGCTCTGGAATATTTTTACCCTCTGAAGTGAAAGATTAACAGCAATGACCTGAAAATCCCCAAAAAAACATTTTTTTTTCTCCTTGCAGTCCTGTCAAGGAACTCTGCAACACCACCACAGCTTAAAGACTAATGGCATCACTCTCCTGGCTGCCACCACAGCAAGAGAAACCAGAGACTGAAGGGATGGAGGAAAGGAGTGAAGCTGAAGATAAACTTGGAACATTCCCAGCAGCACAGCACGGTCAGCACAGCCCAACAACGCTCCAAGATGGGGAGAAACCTCTACTGTTACAGATAAAACCAAGCCACAGCTCCAGGGAAAAGCCCAGCACCAGCTCACCCACTGCCCATCTCAGCAGCAGCTCTGAGGCATTAATACGTATTAATTAAAAGTATTAAATAAACTCAGATAACCCTGGGCAGCTTCACCCACCCCTGGGGGGGCCCCAGGAGCACCGTGGCACCCCAAAGGTCTCAGTAAGAATTCAGCCTCCCCAGAAGTTTCATGGTGCCGAGATGGAAGTTTTGTGGAATATGGAGATGATTCATTTCCATATATTATCTCAACCTTTCAGGATTTAAATTACAATATAAAAATAAATCATCTCAAAAGGGCAGGAGCTTCTGTAATGTTCAGACATTAATTACAGGGGACTGAACTCATCATCCGATATTTAATGCACTTTTAGTCCTCTTAGAATAACCCTCAAAGCAGAAATCCCTGAGATAAACATCCATAGAGATTTTCTTAAGCGTTTCTAATGGGGTACAGCTGAGATTGGCTCCAGACCCTGAAACCCCCAACTTAATATACCTTTTTTTAAATCAGCAACATGGAATAAAAATCTGTGTTAACCAATATCCTTTAGGGATGAGTGGGAAGGCAAAAAGCAGTGCTGGCTGGGTTCCCCATCTGACTGATGCTTAAATTTGATGGGTTTCTCCCCCAAACCCACAGTTTATTGGAGAGGAATCAACTCGGGGAGATGCTGCGGGCTTGTGCAAAGGGGAGGCCAGGCTATGGCAGCCTCTATTTTCAGGACCCACGTTCCCAGCCGCTTCAGGCTGTGAAAAGGCTCATTCTCAGCTCTGCCCCGCGCTGTGTTTTCGGTGGCCCCCGGCGGGGCTGGAGAGGGTTCCTGGGGTTCACTCACGAAGGCGGGGCCGT
>VXBX01001083.1:166714-179098 GCA_013400415.1 Scytalopus superciliaris
GGGGGCTGAGTGGGGGAGGAGGGAGGAGTGGGATGGGGATGGGGATGGGAATGGGCTGGAATGTGAAGGGATGAGGTGGAATGGAATGGAATGGAATGGAATGGAATGGAATGGAATGGAATGGAATGGGGATTGGGATGGGGGTGAAATGAGGACAGGGATGGGATAGGGACTAGCATAGGATGGTGATGGGGACTGGGTGGGGATGAGGATGGGGACTGGGATGACAATCAGATGGAATGAGACTGGGATAGGGATGGGATGGTGATAGGGTGGGAATTGGGATGGGGATTGTGATGATAATAGGGATGAGATGGAATGGAAATGGAATGCGGACAGTGATGGGATTAGGATGAGGATGGAATGGGGATGGGGATGGTGTGGGGACTGGGATCAAGATGGGGCTATGGCTGGGTCTGGAGTACACAGGGGTGTGGACAGAGATGGGGACAGACCTGGCTCCCCTCCTTCTGCCAGAAGACAGCGGGCGGCGGGTTGCCCTTGCTCTGGCACTGGAAGGTCACACTCTCTCCAGGGATGGCAGCCTGGTCGCGTGGCCCAGTGACGAGCTGGGGAGGCACTGCCACAGTGTGGGGAGAGACAAGGGCTTGCCCAGGCTCTCCACCAGCACCCAAGGATGCTCCTCAGGGCTCCCCTTACCGTGCACTGTGAGGGTGCCAGATGCCTCTGACCTGCCCACACTGTTATCAGCCACACAGGTGTAGGTGCCTTCATCCTCTGCTCGCAGATGGCTGATCCGCAGTGTGTTGTCTGGCAGCACCTCCCACCTGGGGGGAACCCCATGAGGACATGGTGCCAGCAGAGTGCTGGGGCACCAGGATGGCATGGGGTGCCATGGGGTTGGGATGCACTAAGGATATAGGATGTGATGGGGATGTGGGATGTAATGGAGATGTAAGATGTGATGGGGATGTAGGTACAACAGGGATCTGCGATGCAAAGAAAATGGGGAATGCAATGGGGATATGAAATGTGGTGAGAATGTGGGATGTGATGGGGATGTGGGATACAATGGGGACATAGGATGCAATGAAGACGCAGGATACAATGAGGACTTGAGATACAATAGGGGTGCAGGATGTGGTGAGGATGGAAGATGCACAAGGGATATGGGATGTGATGTGATTGATGTCGTGGGGACGCCAGGCATTCTGAGCACACCAGGCCGGCACACAGCAATGCCACCCAGCTGCACCAGAGCCCTGTGCCAATGGCCCTGGTGACCCCCAGCAGTTGCTTCACCCTCTGCTCACCTTCCCAGTGGCATCTCACCCTCCTCCTTGTGCCAGTGTGCTTCTGGCTGGGGATCCCCCACTGCCTCGCAGGAAAATTCTGCTGTCCCCTCCACCAGTACTGCCTGGTTGAGAGGTCTCTTGCCAAATGCTGGACGCTCTGTGGGGTGGCTATTAGTCATGCCGGGATGTCACCCACCCCCACAATACCCTAAAACTTACACCCCACGCACCAAAGACCACCAGCTTGGCTGGCTCGCTGTCCTTCTCCCCCACCACGTTGGTAGCCACACAGACATAGACGCCAGCATCGCTCTTGCGGGTACTAGCCACCATCAGCTTCCCACCACGGATCTGCAGGAAGCACAGCTCATCCCACATCCCCATTGCATCCTACCTCCCCATCACACCCCACATCCCCACTGCATCCCACATCCCCACTGCATTCACACCCACATCAAATCCTGCAGCCACACCAAATCCAGCATCCCCATTGCATCCTGCATCTCCATTGCATCTCATATCCCCACTGTATTCCAAATCCTTATTGCATCTCTCATCCTGATTGCATCCAGTATCTCTATCACATCCCGTATCCTCACTGCATCTCACATACCTACTGCACTTACACCTTCATCACATCCCATATCTCCATTGCATCCCAAATCTCTGATGCATCCCACATCTCCATCCCCACATCCCCACCTCGTTCTTTATCCCAGTCACATCCCACAAACTCATTGCATCTGAACTCTCTGCTGCATCCCACACTGCCATCACATCCCCATCATATCTCACATCCTCACTGCATCACACCCTCATCACGTCATACATTCCTATTACATCCTCATTGCATCTCACATTCCCATTGAACCCACACTCTCATCACATCCTATACCTCCACTGAATCACAAATCTTATCCCCATCACATCCCACTTCTCCATCACGTCCCCATCACATGCTGTATCCTCATTGCACCCACATTCCCACCACATCCCACATTCCCATTGAAATCCCTATCCCTATCGAATCCCGTATCTCCACCACTTCAGGCATCCCTATCACATTCCACATCCTCATTGCATTCTCAATCTCTGTTTGAATCCTGCATTCCACATCCCCATGACATCTTGTATCCCTCTCACATCCTATAACTCTGCCACATTCCCATTGCATCACCCTCACCGCGGTTTTGGGCCCCCCACCCCTCACCGTCAGATGCTCGTCCTTGTCACTGAGCCGGACTCCGTTCTTCTTCCAAGAGACGCTGGGCTCGGGATGGCCGCGGGGCGGGACACACTCCAGCACGGCCGGTTCCCCCGCTGCCACCACCACGTCCCCGGGGGGCTGCCGGAAATCGTCCCGCAGCACTGGGGGGGACACCAGCCATGCCTCAGCTCCCCAGCCCTGCATCCCCGGGCTTGCAGTGGGGACATTGTCTGCATTGGCTTTAATTGATTTTCATTTAGCTTCTTCGATTTTACTTGATTTTCAAATATTGTCAATTACTCTCATTTAGTTTTACTTTGTTGCAATTATTTTTGTTTATTCTCATTTTCATTTATTTCCAAGTATTTTCACTTCTTTTAATTTCTTTTATGCTGTTTTCATATATTTTCATATATTTTTACTTATTTTCACTTCTTTTATTTCCAATTATTTTCCTTTTTTCTTTTAATTTTTCTTCAGTTATTTTAGCTTCTTTTATTTTTAAATTTATTTTCACTTACTTTCACTTCTTTTCAATTCATTTAATTTTCCCCAATGTTTTAATTTCTTTTCTCGTTTTCATTCATTTTCACTAACTTTTACTTTACTCTTTTCATTTATTTTCACTTTTTTTTTCTTTTCCCTTAGTTTCATTTATTTCTAATTTCTTTGCATTTCTTTTCATTTACTTTATTTATTTCAAGTTAATTGCATTTATTTTCCTGTATTTTCCATTAATTTTCACACATTTTATCTCTTTCCCCTTGGCAGCGCCAGGGCTGGGGGTGTGAGAGCTCCTCACCTCAGAGCCACCGGAGCGTGCTGGGCTCAGCAGTGACACCAGACCCCCAGACCCCGTCCCAACCCCCCGCCAGTCCCCTACCCGCCCCCAGGGACTCACCGGCCACCTCCAGGGAAGCATTCCGGCTGGTGGCCTCTCCCAGGTAATTCCTGGCCACGCAGACATAGACCCCTTCGTCGGGCTTCCCCCGCCGCCCGTGCAGGATGCGGAGGAAGAAGAGGGACCCGCCCGGGAGGAGGGTGCGGTGGGAGCGGGGATCCTCCCGGTCCGTCTCCACCCGCTCCCCGTCCTTGTACCACTCCACGGCCGGCGCCGGGCGCCCCTCGGCCTTGCAGCTCAGCGTGGCCGGTTCCCCCTTGGACACCAGGAGATCCGTGGGGTGCTCCACGATGCGAGGGGCTGTGTCCTCCAGATGAGAGTAGGACCCTGCGGGGAAAATAAGGGGGTGGGAAAGTGGGGCTTGGGAGGCTGAGCATCCTCCACTGGCTTCTGCAGCACTTTCCTGGCTCCTGCCCCTGCTTCACTTGGAGAGTAGGAAGTGAGATGACGGGTGGAGGGGTCTCAGCCCAGTTTATCCCCCTCTACCTCATCCCAGAGTGGGTGCCAGTGGGGAGCAGGTTCAGACAGGGACAGTGGGACAAAGCAGCTCTGCTCCCAGTAATGCCCCTTTTCCACCCAGTTTCCAACTTGACATCCCTGGGGAAATGAAGGTGGGTCTAAATTCTCCCCAAACAAGAATTTTTCCATCATCCACAAGTGCTGATTTTCTGTACCAGAGCTGGTAACTCCAGGCTGCAGAAAACAAAGTTTGCAAAAAGCCCCGTATCAAGGCCTGTGGGGCTGTTCCAGGCAAATCCCCCCACTAGGGGATGGGAATTAATGGATTCACATTAATGCAGGCATAAATAATACCCATTAATGATGGGTCTGGTTGGGCTGAACCCCCCATGTCCCCAGTGCTGCCTGGGCTAGTTCAGCAGGTCAGTCCCCAAGTGACACACAGCTACACACCACTACATGCCACAGACACATGTGTGCACAGAGGTGTGGGCCTGAATATACCTGCACATACCTGCACACACACAGCCGGGCACCAGAGGGTGTCGGTGCACATGTAGGTGCACGTATGCATGTGCGGGCAGGCAAACAGAGGAGTGTGCACACACACATGCAGATACACATGTGCAGGCATTTACACACACACACAGACATGCACACATGTGTGCAGTCAGGCAGGGGTGTGCATGCACATACACACAATACACAGGCACACACATGTGCACTCATGCAGGGGCTTGCATGCACATACAGGTGTGCACACACCTGCACACATGTGTTCAATCACAGAGGGGCATGTGCATGCTCTTACACACACAGATGCATTCCCACATGTATGCATTCCTGCACGGACACGTGCATTTGTGATGGAGGTGAATGCATACACACACTTGGCACACTTGTGTGCATTCAAGCAGGTGCATGTATGCATCTCCTACATATGCTGATGCATTCACATGTGTGCATTCCTGCAGGGATGTGCATGCACACACATGCCTACATACCCATGTCCATGTAGGTATTCATGCAGGGTGGGGGTTTGCATACCCTTACACAAGCACATGTGCGCATTCAGGATGGAGTGTGCACACACCCACACACCTGCACAAGCATAGGTATGTACTTACAGACACACACACACCTGCACACAACATGTGCATTCACGCAGGACTATGTGTGTCCTTACACACACACACACACACACACACACACACGTCTGTGCAGGCATGCAGAGGTGCACACACACACACACACACACACATTCACACAGGGGCATGCACACACACACAGACATGCATGTGCACATGCACATCCACACACACAGGGACACACATATCCGTGCACACCCACACTCAGGTGGGACCATGAGCCTGCACTTAGCCACATGGCTGCACACGCATCCACACTGCACCTACATGCACCTATATGCACAAAGGTGCACACTGCACACGTGCACATACATGCCCACTGCACACACATGCATGTACATGCATACTGCACATGCATGCACATACATGCACACTGCACACGTGTGTCACCCATTTGCACACTCGCCCTTCTCCTGCTCCTGCCCCAAGCATCCTGTGGCTGGATGTGGGAGGGGGAGCTGCAATTTGGGGAGCCTGGGGGGTTGCCATGGGGACAGGATGTGGCTGCCATGAGGACAAGAGGGATGCTGCGGGGTACCACGTACCCCCGGGGGGCACAGCGGGGACTGAGGGGGCCGCAGCTGGGCCCAGTGGCTAATTGGGATGAGCGGGGGGTCAGGGCAGGCCCCCTCCTGTGCCCAGCTGGCTGTGCAGGGGCGGGGAGTCCCGTGGGGTCTGGGGACACCCCCTCCCTCACCAGCCACCCAGGGCCAGCTGGAGGGGGACATTCAGACCAAAAAAGAAGTGAAGAGCTCAAAATGGGGTTAAAATTCAGATGGACACCCCCTCCCTCAACCCCCTCCATCCCTGCTCTGTCCCAGCTAGGGGACAGGGGTCTAGTTTGGGGACATTGAGAGGATTAGGGTACACAGAGCTGGCTGGTTTAGGAATGTAGAAATAGTTTCAGTTCACGGGGCTGGTTTGGGGACTCAGTCTGGGAGTTGGTTTGGGGAGACAGGGACAACCTGGGGCCATGGGGCTGGTCCTGATTCAGAGATGGGGAAAGGGTATGGGGACAATAGGGGATGTCTGGGGACACTGGGTCGCCCCTACTTTGGGGTCTGGGGATTGGCTAGGGGACATGAGAACAATTTGGGGATGACGGGTCAGTCCCAGCTCACAGTCTGGGGATTGATGTAGGAACACGGGGACAGTTTGGGAACAGAGAGCTGCTCCTGCATCAGGATTTAGGAACACAGAGCTGGTTTGGGGACATCGGATCAGTCCTGACTTGGGGACAGCAAGCTGGTCATGGGCACTATCTGGGGACACAGCATCACTTGCGGGAGTTGGTCTGGGGACAAGGAGCCGGTCCCAAGGCTGGTGTGGGGAGACTGAGTCAGTCCCGGATTTGGAACACGGACAGCTCCTAGTTTGGGGACACAGGAACAGTTTGGGGACATCAGGTCAGTCCCGAAGTTGAGGCACGGGGCAGGTCCCGGTTTGAGGAAACGGGGCCAGGTTAGGAACCCAGTGTCGGTGCCGGTGGGGTCCCGGTTGGGGCGGGGGAGCTACGAGCTACTTCCAGCTTCCTGTTTGGAGCAGAAGCAGGAACCCCGGGGCGGGGGGACAGCGGGACATGGGGTTACGTACCATTACCGGGGTCGAGATCGGGCAGGTGGAGCGCAGCGATGGAGCGGTTGATGCCAAGCAGAAACGAGGAGGAGGAGTTGGAGCCTTCGGCCCCCAGCGAGTCGGCGAACAGGTTCATCTGCAGTAGCGTCTTCAGCAGGTACCGCAGCATCCTGCCCCAACTCGAACCAGCGTGGCTCGGCTCGGCTCGGCTCAGCACGACACGACTCGACACGGCTAAAACCGACTCAGCCCAGCTCGGCTCAGCCGGGTCAGGCTCAGGTTAGCTGGGCTCGGTTCAGCTCGGCTCGGCTCAGCCCGGCCNCACCTTACAGTAATTCAATGCTAAATAAACCGCGAGGACCGGCTGTAGTACTGACATTAACCGGGGAGGCACGGGCTGAGCTCAGCCCCATCCTGGCTCAGCCCCTCTCCGCTCGGTGCCCGGGGCTGCTCCGGGCTCGGGAGCGCATCCCCCGTCTGGGCTGGGCTCGGCTCGGCTGGGCTCGGCTCGGCTGAGCTCAGCTCATGTCAACTCGGCTCGATTCAGCCTGCGGCACCGCCCCCCGGGTGGGGGGACGGGCCAGGGCTGTGCTGGGCGGGGGGAGATGGGGGTGTCTCTGTGTCCCCCCCCTCCTCCCTGAGAAGCGAGATGGGGGCAAAAAGGAGTGTGTTCACTATAGGATGGGGGCTCTGTGCTGGAGGGGAATGGGGGTGACTTTTGGAGGGGCAAAGGAAAAGGGGGGTCCTCCGGTTGGCAGGAGAAGGAGGAAGACAGGCAGCAGCGCCCTGGCTTCCCAACAAATTAGGTGACACTACACAGGGGTGCCATCACCCTCCACCCGGGACCTCCCCCAAGGAAGCCCCAAAAGGCAGCGTCACCCCCCACTCCATGGGGAACTGCGGCTGCTCGGAGGGGGCCACATATCCCAGCACCAGGGTGTGCTGGCACGGTTAGGGATGCTTTGGGGGTACTGGGAACACCAGTGGCCTTGAATTTGAGGGGAGGGAGGGAGCACACTGGAATCAGCACATGGTGCCATTGAATCCGCTCTTAGCAATTGGCCACTTAATGCGCTGGGGCTGATGGGGGAAGCAAAGAGCCTCCTCCAGCGAGCCCCGGTATGGGGGTTCCATTAAAGGGGGGGTTGTTATTTATGAGGGTTCATTTCAGGAGGCTTTGTTGGGGGAGGTTTTGTTAAGGGGAGGTTGTTACGGTGGCACTTGGAGTAGGGCATAGGTGAGGAAGAAGTGGGAGTCGGGAGTGTGGGGAACCCAGAGGGACCTGACGGGAACAGAGGAGGTGTAGAGGAGAAGTGGCAATGGGGAAGGACTGGGGGGACACACAGCTGGGTGTGCACATCTGGTACAGGAGGAGAGAAAAGGCACTTCACATGTGGATGCACAGCAGCAGGTGAAATGAGCCCATTCACATTTCCACATTTTGGGGGAACAAGCATGCCCCAAACAGGTTTCCCATCCAGTGAACTTCTGGGGCACAGGTGGGGAGAGGGGAGGTTTTTCCATGTACATCTGGGTCACCAAGGATCTTTGTGATGTTCACATCTAGGGGGGTTGTGTGGTCTGGGGGATGCAGGTGCATTTGGCCAAACAGCTAGAGGGGTCCCCAGGGTCACAGCTGGGCACACAGCTGAAGGGACAGGGATGCTCAAGCATATCTGGAGAGGCGAGTGGTTTCCATTGTGCACATCTGGAGGCATAAGTAGGTGAGTGCACATCTAGAGAGTTTGCACATCTGGAGAGCTTGCACAGGCTTGCTTCTCCACACCCAGAACTGTGCTGGGGGTCTCAGACAGGCACACATCTGGGACCACTCAGCCTTACCAGCACCCTCCGGGCTCTCCATATCCCATCAAATCTGTTGGATCCAAAGCTCCTATCTGGGTGTCCAGGGGGCAATGCATTATTCATCCATCCCTCTCAGAGTCGGGCATGGAGAAAGTAAATAAATATTAATTTAATAGGAGCACAAAGCTTTTCCGTTTCTCCTGCTGAGGATGCAGCAGCCCAGGGATTTCTCAGTAGGATAAAAAAAAAAAAAAAAAAAAAAAAAAAAAGAAAAAGAGGGGGGAGAAATAAATTATCCATAGAATAACAGGTTTATCCAACTATTATCTGAATAATTCTCCAGGATGGGAGTTGATGCTGGAATATTAAAAGCTGCTATGTTTCCCCACCTTCTCTTTTTGGAAAGATGCGCCATCGGATGGGACATCTTCAACACGGGACTACAGGCTGAAAAAGGATCTTAATCCCCTGAGAGCTTTTGGGACGCTTTTCATGGAGTGCTTGGAAGATAGGAGAGTTTTTAATGGGGATCCTGGAAGTTTTGGGAGCCCCAGAGATTAAAGCACCTCTGTATTAATCCTGCGATGAGGCCTGAGGCTGCACCAATGGGCTCCGGGGGGTGACACACACCCATCCAATACTTCCTCTGAGACATTTCGGGATGGGGAATGGAGACAAAGGAGCCGCCTCATCCCGATGGATAATCCCCCTCAGATTCATCCCCGTTAATCAGCTGGGCAAACAGCGAGCACGGGGGCATTGCGTCCTTGTTAGCAGATTTATTCTCGCCGCGGCGGCGTTTAATTGCCGCTTGATTCGGTGATTAGCGGCTGTTTGCCTAGGCTTTGCTCAAATCACCCCCTCCAAAGTTTCTAGATGGGAGAAGGCTTTCTCCATACTTCGTTGTCCTTATTATTCCACCTTATTTTTGCTCCTTCCTTGTTCCTCCTGAATTTTCTCAACCCTCACTGAGAGGCAGAATCGGGTGGGGAAACTGAGGCACAAAGGCTGTGGCCGTAATGAGGAGCGACAAGATATTTGTCTGGGCAAATGAGTGGCTAGCCCCCCCTCCCGCTGCCCGGGGGGAATCCCTAGCAGCCCCTTTATTAACATTTCCCCCGGGAGCTCCCCACCCCGAGCTGGGCGCTTGGCCAGAAAACACGGCTTTTTGAATATTTATAGGGGTTGTGGTGGCACATGGGGCAGGAGTGGGAGGGGGAAAAGGGGAAACAGAGGCTGCTGGGGGGTGGGCAGAGGCAACGCTGGGGACTTAGAGCTGTTGAGATGGAGGGGATGGGGCTGGAATTGTCTAGGGATGATACTGATGTTGTAGGGACAGATACTACTGGGCTGCTGTAGGGGATGGCACTGGCATGATGTAGGGGAGTAAACTAAAATGTTTTATGGGATGTCACTGAGATATTTCAGGGAATGTCACCGTGATTCTTCGGTGGATAATACTGGTAACACCTAAGGAATGATGCTGGGACACCCTAAGGAATTATGTTGGGATGCTATAAGGAATGGCACTAGGATGCTTTAATACTAGTATGGTGTAAGACGACCCTGGAGTGACCTAGGGGATGACACTGGGATGCTGTAGGGAATGATTCTGGGATGCTGTAGGGGATGATGCTGGCATGCTTTATAGGATTGTACTGGAATTTTTTCAGGGAGCATACTGGAATGCTTTAGGGGATGATGGTGGGATAAATTAAGGAGATATGCTGGGATACTTCAGGGGACTTTTATGGGGACATGGTGCTGGGATGCTGCAGGGGAACAAACTTGGATGCTTTGGGGAATGTCACTGGGATGCTTTAGGGGATGAGTCCGGGATGCATGGAAGGATGTCAGAATGTATTAGAGGATGATACTGAGGCACTATAGTGGAGCACACTGGGATGCTGTAGGGAATATCAGCGGGATCGTTTAGGGGACTGATTCTGGGAAGCTTTAGGGGAGTGCACTGGAATGCTTTAGAGGAAGACAGTAAGATGCTTTAGGGAACAATGCCAGGGTGTGCAAAGAAATAATGCTGTTTCAGAGGTACACACTGGCATGATTTAGGGGATGACGCCAGGATGTTTTAGGGGATGATGGGGGGGTGCTTTAGGAGAGCTTTTCAGGATACTTTAGGGGATGATACTGGGAAGATTTAGGGGATGATACCAGGGTGTGCTAAGTGATACAGCTAGGATGTTCCAGGGAAGAACACTGGCATGCTTTAGGGGATGCTGTGCCGGGATGCAGATTGAGATGCTTTAGGGGATGACCCGGGGAGGCTCTGCAGGACGGTGTCAGGATGCCTCAGAGGACGGGTGTCAGGCTGTCCTCCACACCTGGCAGGCGCAGGAGGCCAGTGGGTCCAAGTCTCCTCGAGGGCATCCCAGCCCGCCTCATTACCAGCATCTCTGTGAAGCTGGAGCCCATGTATTCTCGAGACGAGCGGCTTGGGGTATATTAACATCCCATTTCCACCTCTTTAATACAGAGTTTGTCGAGATCATTTATCAGCCGAGCTTCCCTTCAGGGCCAGGGGAAGGCGGGCAGAGCTCGGCAGCTGGGTCACGGCAAGAGGCGAGGGATGCTCATCCCCGAAGGAAGCCGACTCCGGGTTTAACAGGTAGTGGCTCATGTGCGAATCGCTAGTTTGGGACCGCCACATCATTGGGAAAGGCTCTATCAAAGCTGGGCTTAATTGGGTGGAAGGCTTGTTTGCATGACCGCTAATGGGGGATCAGAGGGCCGGGGACCCAGCGCTGACGGCCTCACAAAGGCAAGCAATTACTTGCTTGTCTGCATTATGTATTAACCCATCTGGGGTCGGGATATTGGCTTTGAAAGGGAGACAAAGAGGGAGGCGTGCCGGTATCCCCCGCGCCGAATCAGCCCGCCTGGGTCCCCTTTGTGCAGCGGGCAGGGCAGCTGGGTCGGGATGGAGGCGCTCGGGATGCTGATGGGCAGCGGCGCACGGCAGCAGGGCGCGGCCTCGCTCGGCATCCCGAATACTGCATCCAGCGTATTTTCACGCCTTTCATCAGTTTCCTGCCCACGACCACGTCTCAGGATAATTACAGGTTTGGCTTTAATTAGCCACTGTCGCCATTAATAAATTTATATTTCTGTTCAGCTGCGTATTTTGGTGGCAGGAGGTTAATTACAAGCAGGTCAGTAAATTGCAGATCACCCTGCTCTGGGTCTAATAACCCGTCCGCGAGGCTTTTTGACGGAGTTTTAATTATCTCTGTTGAATTGGAAGACTGACTGAAACAAGGTGTTGGAGGCCAGGGGGTGTCTCCCCACCACTGCCCCAGCGGTTGTCCTGCCGTCCGCACACCCCCAGGATCGGCAACAGCTCATGGCATGGGGGAGCCCTGACTGAGAACGACAATTCGTTTCATGGATGAGCCCTGGGTGAGAACACCCGTAACTCATTACACAGGTGAGTCTGGGCTGAGAATGACCACAACTCATTGCACGGGGCAGTCTTGACTGAAAACAGACACAATTCGTTGCACAGTGAAGTCTCAGCTGAGAACCGCCACAGCTCATCACGCGAATGATCCTGGCCGAGAACGGCCCCAGTTCAACGCGCAGATGAGCCCTAGATGAGAACACCCGCAACTCATCGCGTGGGTGATCCTGGCTGAGAATAGTCACAATTCATTTCAAAGGAGAGTCGCAGCTGAGAACATCCGTAACTCATTGCATGGGGCGATCTCGACTGAGAACTGCCACAACTGGTTGCGAGGGCGATCCTCGGCTGAGCACGGCCGCGGCCCCTGGCCGGGCTGAGCCCCCCGGCAGGGCTGAGCCCCCCCGGCCCCCTGGCAGGGCTGAGCCCCCCGGCAGGGCTGAGACCCCCCGGCAGGGCTGGGCACAGCCCGGCTCTCTGCAGGAATGGCTGCAGAGGGGCGAGAGGCCCCCGCTCGCCCCCCTCGCTGCCGGGGCGCGGGGCTGCATCGCAATCAGCTGCTCCGGGGCCCTAATGGCTGTTCAGGCCGTAATTAACACCACACGCATTTGCAT
>VXBX01001083.1:181476-202183 GCA_013400415.1 Scytalopus superciliaris
GGCAACGAGCGGCTGGTGGAGGCGCGGTACCAGCAGCTGGAGGGCGCGGGCACCGTGTTCGGCAGCAAAGCGCCCGGGCCCGCCATGTACGAGCGCGTCTCCCGCGCCCTGGCCGAGCTGGGCTACGAGCGCACCCCGTCCCAGTGCCGGGAGCGCATCAAGGTACCCCGGCGGGGCTGGGGGGCGGGCCGGGGGGCCACGGGGCTCGGCCCCCCGCGGGTGGGTGAGCTCCCGGAGCGGCTCCGGGGTCACCCCCGGGGGATCCCCGGGAGAGGTATTTTCCTGAGCATCCTTTGGCCATGGTGCGGGGTGCCGCGTCCCCAGGGCTCAGCCCAGCCCTTGGGCCTGAGTGTGGAGCGCTTCGTCTCGGGACTCAGGCCTTTCAGGATCGCTCCTGCGGCCTCCTTTGGCGCTGGCTGTGGGCATCCTCCGGGCCCAGCCTGCCCTTTGGCCCTAGGTTTGGGGGCACCGTGTCCCCAGGTCTCAGCTTTTTGGGATGTCTCTGTGCTGCTGTTTTTCAGAGCATCCTCTGGCCTTGGCACGGGTGTCCCCAGGGCTCAGCCCAGCCTTTGCTCGGGGTGCAGGGCAGCCCTGCCTCAGCTGCCTGGCTCCCCGCAGTCCCAGCTGGCATCTCCTGGGTGACACGTCCCCTGGGTTCATCCTTTGCAGCTGCAGCCTCCAGCAAGCACTTTTGGGACCTCGGCACTACCTCCTTTGGCTTCAGCCCTTCAGTTCGTCCGTGTGGGTGGGCTGTGGCAGCATCCCATGGTCCTGACTGGGGAGAGATACAGTGTCCCAGTCATTCGTGTCCCCTCATGGGGACAACCCCAAGAGAATCCGTCTGGTTTTTTTTGGGCACCCCTGGGTTGCCTCCGTTGGCCCCGAGTGTGGTGGACACCATGGTTGACTCTGCCCCCTCAAGTGACCCCCAGCATCTTCTGTCCATGAGGGGCTGGTGCTGGCTGCTCCCTGAGGCCCTCTCAGGAAAAGGGAGCTCCCAGTTCCCCCAGTAATGAGGTGTGGCTCAGGCTCTGGTTTCTCCTGCACTCCTGGTTTCCTCCTTTGCTTTGGCATTGCTTTGCAGGGTCCGAAGGCTTCCCCAGCTCGACTGGAGCGTGCTGCATCTTCACAGACCTCTTGAGTATTTGATAAACAGCCACACAGGCTGTGTTTTACAGAGGGATCTTCCCAGTTTCATCATTCCCTGGCGAGAGGGGGCTGGGTTTGGTGCCTGGTTTGGGAGCAGCCACATCCTGGTTTTTCAGAGAGGAGCTTTTTGGAGGGACTGTGGATTGGGTGGGAATCACTGTGGGGTTTGAGTTTGTAAATGTGGAAGATGTTTGTGAGGGTGAAATAAACTCTCTGAGCTCTTTCTGGATTTTATTTCCCCTTTCCTGACCCATTAGGCCCCTGCAGCCTAAAATGCCAGTGGATTGAAAAAGTAACGTGTTGTTGCTGCTGGGGCTCAGCAGAACCGGTTGTTTCTCCCTTTGTCTTCCCATCCCTTAAACACACCTGAGCCAGCCCAGCTGGGCTTTGGTTCTCTGGAAGTGTACACCCAGGCTGCATTTGATTGGAAATACATGGAATAAGGGATGCTGCAGCATTCGAAATGCCCGGAAATAAGTGAGAGATTCCCTTGTCGATCCCTCTTGATTAGAACAGCCTGTCCCTGGAAGCAGGTGCACAAAACAAACCCCCTTCCTAAAGAAGCTTTGGTTTCTCAATGTATTTTCCTTGTGTTCATGTATTTGCTGCTCAGGGATCTATTCTCCTTGAATGCATCTAAATATTTTTGGAGAGGAATGTTGCTGCACCACAAACTGTCTTGGAGTCTCTTGTTTTCCTGGCAGCTTTCAAGGTGCCTGTTGCTTGAATCGGTTCTTCTGCAAACCCATGGGCTTTGCGAGAAGCAGATGCACAGTGAAAA
The DNA here is from genome assembly GCA_013400415.1 of Scytalopus superciliaris. Classification (NCBI taxonomy): domain Eukaryota; kingdom Metazoa; phylum Chordata; class Aves; order Passeriformes; family Rhinocryptidae; genus Scytalopus; species Scytalopus superciliaris. Next base: position 183,407 of record VXBX01001083.1, read on the forward strand.
AGCTCCTTGAGGTGGTTGGTCCAGTGGTTCCAAGCTGTAGTGGGAGTCAGTGCAGCATGTGTCAAGGACAGACCCCCCTGCTGCAATTTTGGTCACAGCATTAACCCTCTGGGGGATGCTGAGCAGGCTGTTAGGAGATGCCTTGTTAGGACAGTCCAGAACTGGCTGTTTGGGTTTGTGTGACAGTGTTGGTTGGAGCTGGTTGTGTGTTGTGGCTGCCTTGGGGCTGGAGCAAGTGTTTGGGTGGCTCCCAGCAGCTTGAGCTCGTTGCAGCTGAGGATTTCTCCCTTTCCATTCAAAAGTGAAGCTTGAACATGCCTTTGCCCCTAAAATGTTCCAGCCTGAAAGAAACCATCTGTCAAACAGCAGTGAAAGAGCACAGGGCTGATATTTATGCAAGAACAGCTCTTGCCAGACCTGTTAGATGTTTATAGGTTGCAGTACATCAGGGTGGGCTCTCCTTCCACACCTGGCTGGGAGTCACCCACGTTCCATCCATGTGCTGTGCTGTTCTTGTAATCAGCCCCTCTGCCAGGTGAAGAACAGCCAGTTGTTATTTGCTGTGTCTGGCACTCTCCATCCATCTTGCTGTTGCCTGAGCTTTTGTATATCCTGGGTCCCCACTGTGAGGGCCTTCCACACCACAGTCATCTGGATGTGCAAAAATATGGCTTTTCTGAAGCCTTCAGGCTCGTGGTGCATTTTTGCTTGGAATTGCTGGGAAATGAGGACTCATTGAAAGCTGGGGGTTCTCCAGGAGCCAAGAGTTGACCTTGCTACAGGGGTTGTTGAGATAGTTGTGGTAGCTGCTGCCAACGCTAAAATCCCAGTTTCTGTAGGATTTCAGGTGGAATTGGCTGCTTGACTCTTCAATGCTCCACTGTGAGCAAAACTTAAATCTGGATGTGGAGGGGTCGTGACAGGAATCCTTCTCTCAGGGTAACTCACGTGCTCTGTGGGAACAGGGAGAGAGCACAGGCTCTTTGTCATCCTCCATGCTGAAAATGGAACTGGGGATATGGTGATAAAGGAGCACATACCTGCCTTGTTCCATTTCTTATCTATAAAGTTCAGTCTTTCCATGATTTTATAGGATACTTAATGCCTGTCAGGGGATGGTAGCATGAGGCTTTGCTGCTGGATTATAAATGTAAATGGTGCTTCAAACATACCATGTTCAGCTGATTTTATGAATGCGTTTTAGATACAGACTTGACACTGGCTTCCTCTGAGATACCTGCTTTCCCTGGCCACAGCCAGATCTTGAGGAGTGAGCTGAGCTGGCAAGGAACAAGTCAGCCTGGAAGCAGAGAGTTTTCCAGTTGTGTGGCGTGGATGCGTTCCCTCCTAATTCAAACAGGGTGCACAGGAAGGTCCCACTGCAGATTTTCACCCATCTCTCACCATCTGCATGTGTTTTTCTACATATCAGCAGCTGGAATAAGGCTGCAGTTGTGTTGGAGCTGCTCTGGAAGGGTCTGTTTCAAATTTAGGGATTCACATGTAACTGTTGCAGCAACTTTTCCTTCGGAAAGAGACCTCGGGTCTGACTTGGTGGCTCTGAGATTGGTGGCTTGGTAAGCTCAGCAGTCAGGATCGGCAGTCTTGATTTCTGCCTGTTGCATTCCCAGGAAAGCTGTCTTGTGCACCATAGTGTCCCTATCCTGGCATGTCATGTTGTGTCCTTAATCCTTGCTTCTTCAGTGGCACGCTCTGAATGTCCCTATGACGTGGAGCTCATGTTGAGGAGCCATTTACTGAAGCACATGTGCTTTTCCTCCAGCCCTCCTCCTATTCCCTGTGCTCCTGAGCAAGGGCTTAGCCTGGTTTGTCTACCCTGGAGGTCATCATCTCCTCGCAGCAGCACATGGAGAACCTTGTATTTTTCATGTTTGAGCTTTGTTCCAGGGTTTTAAGGCAGGTGATGGAGTATTTGAGCAAACCCTTTCCAGCCTTGCTGGGATCCTGTGCCCTGCACCTGGTGGTGCTATTTCAGACAGGCACAGGCAGTAGGAGGTTTGTTGGAAATTTATGTGAGAAAACGAGCTGTCATCTCGTGCTGTGAAGCTGCTGCATGAAGACCATATAGCTTGGAGATTGCATTCCATAGGGTACATGGAACATGTTCCATAGGTATGTTGGAACTTCATTGTTTCATCCTCTTCCAGCCTTCCCAGGTGGCAGCAGTGGTGGGGTATGCCCTGGGAAAGCACAGGTGAGCTCAGGTGTTGCAGTCAAGGGGCATTTTCAGGCAATAAAGACTTGTTTTGTTTTAGAGGAATGTTCTTGAAATAATGGGCTCCAGTTGTTTTTTCACTTCCCTCTCACATGTGGAATGCTTTGTGCTGCTCTTCTTCTTCTGAACGGGCTTGTGACCTTGCTTGGTTACTTTGAGAGCAAGGACCAGCCACAGTTTGAGTCCATGGTCTCATGGCTTGCACAGATGCCTCTTGAGTACATCTTGGACCTCCTTTGGTCCAGGCTGCTGCATTTTCTGTTTTTCTTTAAAGTCTGGTTTTGTGGGTGATGTAAAGATGCTTGTCCTGATCACAGTGAATGCATGAAGCTTCAAGTTTGATTTTAGGAATAAGCTTGTTTCCAAAGGCAAGATAACTTACTCAGGTGTGGCCTCCATGATTCCAAAGTAAGTGTTTGAACAGTTTCTGCCATGAGTAGATTGAACTCAGTGTCTCATCCATTTAGGCTGGATATCAGGGAAAGGTTCTTCCCTCAGAGGGTGGTGATGCACTGACCAGGCTCCCCAGGGCAGTGGTCATGGCCCCAAGGCTGCCAGAGCTCCAGGAGTCTTGGGACAGCGCTCTCAGACACATGGTGGGGCTGTTGGGGTGTCCTGTGCAGGTGCCAGGAGTTGGAGTTGATGATCGTTGTGGGTTCCTTCCAACTCAGGACATTCTGTGAGTCGATGATCTCTGCAAGCTGAGCTCTGTCTAGAGGACCATCCACTCCATCTGAACTCATTGCCTGTGGGGTGTCTGGAGTAGGGTTTTGCTGCTCTGCCTTCTCAAGCTCTAACAAGTTCCTCCTCTTTTCCTGCAGTGCCTGTTTAAGAGAACCAGGAACTCAATGCAAGGAAAGACAGAGGTGCCCAGCTGCCTGCTTTACCACTGGCAGTGCTGGAGTCTCCTCTCCAGGGGTCTGGCTCGATTAGCATGGAATCCCTATGAATGGACTGAGTACTGTATTCTCAGCACTCTGATAGCAATGGAGCACCTTCTCAGGCAGCTGTTCTGAGCGCACAGCACTGTGGGGTCCATTGTCTCGGCACCAGGTGTCACTGGTTTACTCACCTGGATGGGACACTGCTTGTTAAACCCCCGCTTTGTTCCTTCTGGGTCACTGGCATAGATAGTCCAGCCTTGTCGAGGCTGGCCTCTGCAATTGGCTGTAGCACTTATGTAAATGATTCCTGTCCAGGCAACAGCTTATTTTCTTATTATGTTCTATGGTGATTTAGAAACTGGCAGTGGTGGCAAATGCACTGTGTGTTTTTGTTTGGTTCCAGTACTCCCTAACAAAAACTCATGGCTGTCCTGCCTCAACTGACATCCCTACCTGTGTCTGCCAGGGTGATTTTGCTTCTTCGTTGTCCAAGGGGATCTCTGGTTCCTACCTCAGTCAGACAGTCAACTTGTCTCTCTTACCCCTTGCCACCCTTCTGCCCTTGGAACATTCCCATTGTTTTCTTTTTCTGTACTGGCACCAAATCCTTCAGGAAGTCCCTGTGTATTCAGGTATATGAGGATACGACTGAGGCCTCACTCTTTGGTGCAGAGCATGATTTACTGTGGCAGCTGGTGTGTCCCCAGTGCTGTGCTGGGGCAGATGTGCAGCCAGCTGTGGGGCTGGAGCCTTTGCAGAGAGGGCTGTGGCAGCTCCTGTGGCCCACACTGAGCTCTCAGGGGACTGTGTGTGTGCAGGGCTCTCATGTTCTGCAGAGGAGCATTCCAGCCTGGTTCCTCATGCTGGAGATGTGTTGAGGTTGTCAGTTGCATTTTGCAGTCCTGTGTGAGTGGAGAGTTTGAGGTGCTGCTCTTCTCTTTTTATTTTGGATAAACCACAGAAACAGGGCTTATTGCACACAGTGTAAGCCTCATGTGCTCCTGCCTTGCACAGCTTTTAACCTAAAAGTTCTTGAGCTGGAGCTGTCAGACTGGTGTAGCCAGTTCTGTTTCCTTCTGCTCCCAGGAACTCAAGAATGGAGACTTCAAGACCTTTTACTGTCCCCTACAACTACTCCAGGCTTCAAAAGCTGTTTCTTTTGACCCAGTGTAGTTTCATGTCATGTTGCCTGTGAGTATCTTGGCATGATGAGGGAGGAAGGTGTTTGATACTGCTGTTCTTAATTTGGGATGTAGAACTGAGAGCTTCTCTCTCCCATTAAGTAAAAGAGCATCTCTGCAGTGTTGTGCTGAGTGGTGCTCAGTGCCACTGGGATCCCTTTAGGCTGCTGTCATTTAATCAACTTAAAGAGATGAATGTGGACACAGCCACAGGCCACCAAACTGCTCTGCAGATCCCATGGTGTCTCCCTGAGTAAGAGCATGTCTCAGATCAGGGATCTGGAGTTCCTTGCATTGGATCACCTTGTGTTATATATAAAAAGCTTGCTGTGGTCTGGTTCTCCCTCATTTTTTGCTGGACTGTGATTTCAGCCTTCCTAAAGTCACTCCCTAAGGCTTTTCTGATCCTCACCCTGCAGTTCCTGCAGAGGTCCAGGTTCTCCATGGCTTCACTTCTAGAGATGAGGACTCCTGAGTTAGAAATGGTGAGAAAATCCATGTTGAGCTTTGTGACTGTCTCCTCCTTTGGTTTTTCCTAATTATAAATTAAATGGGGATAATCTGTCTTCGTGTTGCAGGCAGTGTTGCAGAAACAATAAGCAAAAGCCTCGATCTCTTCCAGTCTGGGCAGTCACTGGGCAGTGATCAGGTCTGTTTTCAGTTACTTGTCCTAAATTTCCTGGTTTCTTGTGTATCTATATCAATATGTGTATGTGCACTTTAGGATCTACGGAGCAGGAGTTGAGCTGGACACCAGGAGGAATAGAGGAGGTGCGTAAAAAAACCCAAACAAACCTTAGATCTTGGAGATGAGAATAACTTGGTGGGAGAAAAGTTAAGGGCTAAAAAATGTCCTGGTTTCCTGAAGTCTGAGCAATTATTTAGGTCTTACCAGAGTCTCTGAAGAAGAGAAGGCTGTGGGCTTACATGAAACAAGGCTGACTTGTGGTATTTGGAGGGAACATCACAAAAACTAGTAGGGACTGCCTGTTGGAAACACTGGGGAGGACCTCTAAGAAGAAAGAGCCAGCAGGAGTCTTAATTCTCCAGCAAACAATACCAAGGCACCACCAGCTGCTTGGCCACAGGACTTTTGGTGCTCTAGAAAGCCTCGAATTTGAAATTATCTCCCTCAAGTTTTAGATTGTCTGCTGCCAAAAGGGGAAATAATACAGCCAGGTGAGCATCTAGGCAGTATCCCCCAAAGTACTCTTGACCTGCAAGAGTAATGAGCAGTGACACTATTTTGTCCCCCTTTCTGCTTTGCTCCCTTCAGTTTTTCTCCTCGTCTCCACTGACTTGCTGCTAAATTTTTTTCATAGTAAAATAAGCCAGTTTGCAGGCTGGCTGAAATAATTAATTACTACTAGGCTACAACCCAGTGTGAGATCCTCCATAACCCCATCAGTGGGGAAAGGTGTTTGAAGCACATGCTGAAAATAGGCTGTGAAAATAGAGTGGCTGTGGGTGTCAAGAATTCCCAGAGGGCTTGGCCAAGAGTAGGGATGTTTTGGAGACAGTTTGTTTCACTTAAAGGCTGCTAATAAATGCAGCTAGAGGCTCTAAATCTGTGCTTAACTCTGATGGATAATAGCCAGGGCAGATGCAAGAACTGGGATTTGGGAAGTGTATTTTAAAAAAACATCTGACTTGAGTGGATTTTAGAAAGAGTCTGTGAGTGAAACGAGTTTGCTCTTATTGATGAGGCAATTTGAGGTGTCACTTGGTGAGATTTGAGCTAAAAGGAGAGAAGTTGGAATGAGGAAACTGAATTTTAACAAGCAAATGTATCTGTACCCCCAGCCTGAGGGAGCCCACTTTGTACCTAGTGGATGCTGACAGGTTTCTTAGCTGGGTTTTGGTTCCAGGTTGCTGTAGCTGGTTGTTTTCCACCCAGCTCAGAGAGAGAAGCTTGAAATGTGCTGGTGTCCATCCAAGGAGGGTCTGTCTGTCTATCCTGAGGTAGCAAAGGCAAAAGTGGGAAGGGTTCCACCTTAAACCTCTGTAAACCACTCGTGCCTGTTGCTGCCTGTGTGTTAATATGGGTTGGTTTTTATTTTGTGTTAATTTTATGTGGTTTTGTTTAAAACAGCAGGGTAATACTGCCTTGCTGCTTAGCAGTTTTGCTTCTGCTCCCAGGGCTCTGAATCTCAGGAGGAAACTGGTTAGAAATGTCTCTCTTTCCTGCTGATGCTGTTAAACCAGCATATGAGGAGCATTAGGTAGGTTCCAGCTTTCTGGAGTCATAAAAGTTTCTTTCTGGGGAATAAAACAAGTGGTTTTTGCAGTGATGTTTCTGTTACAGTCCTCCTCCAGAAAGCAGGGCAACAGTACTAGCTCTTCCCAAATTAATGCCTCTCTGGAATTCTAGAGGCAACTTTGCCATTCAGGGTAGAACTTCAGCAACCTAATAAATTTAATTTTTAAAAATTGGTGTTACCAATCAAAAACCATCAAGTTCCAGCAAACCTGGGGCACATCATTGCCTTTCAAAAGTTTAGCAGTGATAGAATTAAAACCACATTCAGAGTTGTGTATAAAGCTTTAGGTTTTCTTAGCCCCAAATAGCTGTATGTTACTCTGGATTAGGGGGAAAAGGTGGATGGAACCATAGGCTTGCACAGCAGCGATGGAGCGGCTCTGCCTTTGGTGTGGGATGTCAAAGGGAGCACTAAAAGTAGAGGAGCCTTTTGTATCTGTGTGGGAGGTTTGGCCCCAGCACTGTTGGAGAGTCTGCTCAGACCAAGCCATCTCAATGCTGTTTCTTACTTAATGCTTGATATCGAAGTCTGGGAATTGGGAGCATTATTGATTTGACCTCTTTTAAATTTCAGCAGCTTCACAAGAGACAGAGTGAGTTAGTAAGGAATGCAAAAATGTGTAAGTAATATATACTTTTCTAGCTGAATAGCTTAGGCATATCCATTTTGTACCTTGTGTCTTCTTACCAGAGTAAGGAAGGTTGGACTGTCTTTGCTTTGGGGGAAATCTTTCTCTTTTCCTTTCTCTCTCCTCCCTGCTTCTGCCTCTCCAAGCTGTGGGCACAACACCAGCTCTGCTTTCTCCTCCTTGTAGTAGGTGTGCATTTTCCTGGCTGGTTGGTGTCTCTGACTGGGGGGCTCTTAATATTTGTATTCATTTTACTTTTTTCCTTGCGTCCGTAGCAGTTTTGGGGTTTTCGGTTTTTTTCAAGTGGGAAAGAGAATAAATAAACCAAGTTAAATACAGGGAACCTGTACCTGCTACACAACTTGTCCTCTATTGTAGTAACATTAATGCTAAGCGGGAACGTCAAATGATGCTTCCTGGTGGGTGTAGATTAATTTGGGAGCATTGCTCATCAGTGTGGGTCAAATATGACCAGCAGAAACCCCCAAGCCCTTGAACTCTGCCTGGCAGCCATGTGACTGTCTACAGGTGTCTGTGTGGTTGTCCAGCCCAGCACCCTCTGACTAACTTGCTCATCTCTGTCTCAGACCCTCCGCAGGTGCTACAGCCGCGTGAAGGAGCATGGCGTTGGGAAGAGGAAAAGCAGCTACACGTTTGAGCAGCTGGAGCAGGTGTTTGGGCAGGGAGGATGGGACTCCCAGCCCTGCCAGCCTGTCCTCATCAACAGCAGTGGCTTATACCAGGAACTGGAGTCAGATGGCAGCACGATGGAGGAGTACTCACAGGAGGACTGGGGAAACCACAGTCAGGATCTTCACTGCTACCAGACTGGCGAACAGGAATTGGGTAAGAAATCCTGTCTTGGCACACGTCCATCCTTGGATTTTAGCTGTGCTTATGCATGTCTCACACATACATATCTCAGTACCAACCTTCTTCTTTTGGACATAATGTCCTCGAGATGCTAAACACATCCTTAGAAAAGGGACAAAAATCCCCTAGTCAGTCAAAAGCAACCTGTGGCTCTTGAAGTGTTTTAAGGATCAGGACTGGAGTTTGAAGTGCCTGGCAGGAGGAAAGAAGGGCTGTGTGGCCAGAAATGATGGAGAAGGTGACACCCTCCCTGTCTCTCCTTTCACTCTGTTTTAATTGCCCTGATGGGATTCAAGATGTATTTTCCCTTTCAGCGATAGCTGAGTGTTATCATTCAAACACCATCTGCTTAAATTGTGAATAGGACTTCAACCTGCTGCTGGTGACACCAACAACTATTGAAAAATGATGCTCCTTCCTCTATACTCTGATATATTGGATATAAGCATGTTTATATCCAGGTGTGTGGCCATTTTTCAGTATAAAAATAGCAAAGAAGCTCACACTTGAGGATTGAGACCTAAACTAAACTTCTCCGCATGTTTTTCTGGCCTGAATTATTACTGTCTTTGTGTAACAATCAATGTATTAATTAATTTGGAGGTTTAGTTGTTCCTTGTGGGTTACTGAACTTTGTTAGACAGAGCAAGTTACCACATTCCCAATGGAAACTGCACACCAATCTGAGCAGTTGAGGGAAGAAGTGGCTTTCTTTTATGCATCTTTCTCTCTCTTAAGCCACTGCTCTTATGGATGTGTGTTCCTCACTTGCTTGAGCACAGGGCTTGGTCAAATCCAATATAGATGCAAGGAAAGAAGGTGAATTGCATAAAGGCTTTCTTCCCCCAGTTGTAGGATGAAAGAGGGAGAGGAGATGCAGTCAGGTATCTGTTCACATCTGTGTTTGGGGGACTGGTGAGTCAGGATGCTTTGAAAGAGCCTTAAATCACAGTTTAATGTGAAAATTTTCAAGTTGGCTGTTAACTGCATTCCAGTTCCTCAGACTTCTTCCCTGGGGATTTAAAAGTCAGAAACATGTAGGAGAGAAACAGTGGGGAGAAGAAAACGTTACAAAACGTATGTAAATTATGGCTAATTCTGTCTGGTTTGGCTTGTTTTGGTGAGTCAAACTGGGATCTCCTGGTTTGTCATCGTTTTCAGGGGTGTTTGCGTGTGCTGGGCTGATGGTGTCCTTCATGCTCAGAAGTTGTGAGCAAAGCACTTGGCACACAGCATCTCAATGGAACACAAATGCAGTTCTGCTGCTGCTTGTCTTCAACTGTGCCATTGGAAGCAGAATTGCCTTTTTTTCTCTCTTTTTCCTATTTTTTTCCCTATTTTTTTCTTTTTCCTATTTTTTTTTCCTCAAACAATGCCATTTGCAATTCAGTTGATTTGTGATTTAACAGCAGGGGTAGGAGCCTTGTCCTTGAAAGGTTTTGCACTTGCAGAAAGAGTTTCAGATATTAACTGACTGCATCTCTTTCAGGTTAAAGAAAAACCAAGTCAGTTACAGAGGGTTTAGGAACTGGAACTGTCTTGTGCAGAACTCCAGCAGACTGCTTGGGAAGCAACTCTGATCTGTATTTTTATTTGATTTCAGCCTCCAAAAAAAAAAAAAAAGCCCTAAGAACATTATTATAAATATAATTATGTGTTGGAATTTTACCTTTCAGATGAAATGCCTACCACAAAAAGAACATTAAAGATAAAACAGGAATCTTCAGAAGACACGCAGTAAGTAATTTATGAATGTTTTATCCTGGAATGTATTTCCCTAGGGATGTTGTGCAGGAGGGGAGGATATTTGAAACTTCTGATTATAATTATAAATATATTGTGCAAGACTATTCATACAGTTGAATCTGCTTTATCCATTATTCCTGTTACTTCAGAACAGCTGAAAAGCTGCACAACTCTGTTTCTTCTTGGCTTCACCATTCAGCAAACAAAGTGAGACTTACTACATGGATTCAAGGACTTAAACCATAGATAAAATCCACAAGAAAAGCTCCCTTCCTTGGTGGGAAGGCATGCCAAAGCTTGGGAGTCTTTTATTTTAATTTTTATAACTTTCCAGACCTTATTTGTAGCCTTTGGCTGGGTTTAATCTAGCAAACAGTGGAGCATTTTGAATGCTTTGAGCATGCAAATCTCCCTCTCCTCGCCAACAATAATACAGAGCATTCCCAAAAATGAAAGGAATTGTGCAGTATTTACTCTATCCAGGGCTACTTTCTGCCAATCTTTAGGATGGTAAAACCCCCGGGGTGCTTGTGGATCCATCTGTGGTGGGAGTGAGCCATGGCAACTGGGTTTGCAGACCTTTTGGGGCGGGTTCCACACATGAACTCCCCCACCAGGGGCTTGTAGTGTCACCTGAAGTCAGTCTGGGGTTTTCCACGGTGGAAAATAAGCTCCTGTAGCACAGGAGGTCATCAGCACTGGGAACAGCAACAGAACATCCCTGGTGAGTCATACAACAGAGGCTTTGTACTGTAACTCAATGAAAAAACTCCTCTAAAACCTAAAAACCCCCATTAAATTATGAACAGAAATTAAATAGTCTAAAAATAAAGTAAGTTACAAAAATAAAAATAATTAACAAGAAGCTTCCATTGCAGTGCCATAGCTTTGTCAAACTTCTCATTTCAGGTGGATTTTCATGTACCTAAAGGTGACTTTTTTCTTCACATGGAGCAAATTCAGTTTCTTGGTGCTATTCTGGAATAATTTTATCTTTAGGGAACTGCATATCAGATAATCCTGAATTTTGTGAGGTGAAAGCTTGGACTACATGAACCTTCTCTTCCAAGTTTTGTTGTGTACATGGACAGCTGGATTAGATTTTGGTAAATTAGACCTTTCGGAGTTTTATGGTCATTTTTCCCCCAAAAGTCCCTCTAAAATGCACTGGAGTCTCTGAACTCTGGGGCATTTTGTGGATCATGACAGTGATAAGCCTGTCCTACATGCTTGGTGGAAACACAAAACATCTTCCAACACACAGATTTGCTGAAAGCTGATTTTCCTCTTGTCTGTGAGGGGAAGGATCTTCAAGCTTCTGACTTAGTAGGCTAAAAGCAGTCAGGAGTAGCAGGGCTGGTACAAAGATAAGCTGGGTATTTATTTATTATCTTCAAAAAACAGTTTTGTGTCTAAAAGCCACAGGAGATAAATAGTTGCCAAACTTTTTACCTCTTTGCGCAGCATTTTAAAATGCAGATAACTTAGTTCAAAGTCAGGACGCTTTGCTTCATCTGCAGTCTTGGTCAAGTGCAGATTTTCATCAAGAAATAATCTCCATAAAATTGTTCAAATTGTCTGCTGAACCTTGTGCTGTTCATTTGGACATGGAGAGTCAGAATCCCAGAATGATTCGGGTGGTAAGGGACCTTAAAGGTCATCCAGTTCCACCCCTGGCCTTGGGCAGGGACACCCTCCAGTAGCCTAGGTGGCTCCAAGCCCCATGCAGCCTGGCCTTGGACACTCCCAGGGATGGGGCAGCCACAGCTTCTCTGGGCAATCAGTGCCAGGGCCTGCCCACCCTCACAGGGAAGAATTTCTGCCCAATATTGCACCTAACCCTGCCCTCTGGCAGTGGGAAGCCATTGCCCTTTGCTCTGTCCCTCCAGGCTCTTGTCCAAAGTCCCTCTCCAGCTCTACTCACATGGGATATTGGGCAGAAATTCTTCCCTGTGAGGGTGGGCAGGCCCTGGCACTGATTGCCCAGAGAAGCTGTGGCTGCCCCATCCCTGGGAGTGTCCAAGGCCAGGCTGCATGGGGCTTGGAGCCACCTAGGCTACTGGAGGGTGTCCCTGCCCAAGGCCAGGGGTGGAACTGGATGACCTTTAAGGTCCCTTCCAGCCCAAACTGTTCTATGAGTCTGTGACATACAAGGACTTCCCATCTTTCACATTCATGTTATTTTTGGCAGTGTAGGAAGCAAAGGGCAATAGGTAACCCGTGTCCACATCCCTTGCTCCACCAAGATGTGCCTTCCCTGCATTAGCTCTACTGATGTCTTCTCTTGGCACTCTGCTGTCTCCAGATAATCTGTTTGGAAAAGTGAAATTCTTCTTTGGGGCTCTCTTCAGCTCTTTTGAGTTGATTTGGGGAGCAGTTTGATTCACTATGGGTGTTGGGAAGATAAACTAGAAAAAGCTCATGGAACTTCACTGAAAGCAGCTGTTCTGACCCCTTTAAAGTCTGCTTGTTTGGAAACAGCACCTTGGAAAAAACTTGATCGAACTCTTGTCTTCAGTCTTTCCTCATTTGAATTGCAGAAGCTTCCAAGGAGGAAGAAATGCAGATCCCAGACTCCAGCAGGGAGGTGTTGGTTTGAGGACAGGGGAAAATCCAGCTCTAGGGCACCTTCTGCAGCTGAAAAATGAGATTGTCCTGAGATACACAACAGGGTAAACCCTCTGCTCAGCTCCCACTTTTATCTTTAAAAATTAATAATATTAGCAATATAAATAGAACAAATGCATAAATGCATATTAAATAAATTACTTTAAATAGTTCAATGAATGACAATTAATTGTTAATTAATTTTAAATAAATCAATCAATCAAATTTAGCGCTTATGATACCTCTGCTTGGCCAAGTCCTGGACGTTCCTGGATGGAGCGTGGGAACACAAAGCTCAGCTGAGACATTGGGTCCCGGCAGAAGCTATAACTGAAAGGCAAAACTCCTTAAAATTTCTCTTTCCCTCTTTTCCTCTGTGCTGGAAGTGTTGAGTTCCCTGTGGAAAGCCTTCTTTCCCATGCATGTCTCTGCTGCCAGAGATCCCCTCTTGTGGAAAGAGTCTTGTTCCCCACAGGAGCAGTCAGAGTGACTAATGCACCCGAGCTCCAGCTCTGGATTGTGCTGAGCTAAACTGAATAACGTATTTATAGTGCAATTAATAAAGGAGGGGGCTTTGCTTTTGGTTCCTCATTCTGTTTCTCTGCTGTTGAATGAAAACCTGCCCACACTGTACTCTCCTGTCTCTACCTGGGATGGGAATCTGCGTTTAACTGGAGTTCAGCTGCCACTGGGAGTCGAGCACGTGTGTGCCAGTGGTGAGATACCACTCTGTGCTCCAGCACTGCCTTGTCCCCTTGTCTGTCCTGTCCCCTTGTGCCTGGAAGATGAACGTGCACTTCCAAAATCCTCAAAAAGACACTTTCCAAGGGTGGCAAAGCATCAGGGAGGCTTCAAATCAGTATTGCTGCAGTGTTTGTAAGTGGAAGTGGATTTGGGGTAAACACGTGTTCTCCTTGCCCAAGGTTTCTCTCCATTGCTGCCAAGCAGTGGAACTGACTCCTCAGGAATGACTTGCAGTAAGAAACAGGAATTTGGTCATAATGGAACAGACATTTTTAAGAACCCCTGGTCGAAACACAACTTTGCTTGTCCAGCCTGTCCCTCCTCGGTGCTTTAAAAACTTGGTTGTGTGCCAGTCATGGCAGAGATGCATTTCGCAAAATGCTTTTTTAAGATCTATCTGGGCATCTTCTGGCATGGTTGGTGCTGCAGGATAGTTGAAGTGGTGATGGATATGGTCCCTGTATTGCCATGAGGAGGGAGAGATCCCAAACTGGACGCTCAGACCTCCCTGGGGGGCTTGGACATCCTAGCTGAGTTTTGCAGAGCTGGTGTGCATCAACCATCACATGAAAAGTCAGAGCTCTGTATCCTGAGCCCCATTGCCTTCGGCCTGCTCAGGAGGCACTCGATCACCTGGGTGATAGCCAGCAGTCAGGGAATCTTCCCAGAGTCATGTGCATTGTAGCTACACCTGTAAAAGCAGGTTTTGGGGGATGAAAGGCTGTGAGGGTCGTCTCCAGCACTGCAGGAAGACTGCAGCTCTCAAACGTTTTTCTTTGAACTGTCGTATCCATGAAGATGGAAATGACCTGCTTCACTGTGGGGATTTTTTTGGGCAGGAATGCAGCTGCTGGGGTCAACCTCACTTATGGGGTGTCATGCAAGGGGCTTGGAGGCCTTCATGTCTCTCACCAGTCTGATGCTGGACTCCATAGGGAAGTTATTGGGAAAGGCTAGTTTTAGGGAGTTTAAGCGATCTTGAGGAACCCCTAGAGGGGAGGGAAGTTTGTGCCCTGCAGAAGAAAACCAGTGTTTCCTGGTGCAGTTTGTACTCCTGTTGGGGTTTGGGAGAAGAAAAAGTCCTCTTGGGAATGTGGTGACTGCCCCCCCACTTCAGGTTTCCAGGTGTGGCACAATGGAAAAGGAAGGAGAGTTGCATGGAATGAGCTTTTACACCCTGTTTGTTGGACAAGAGAGGTTTCTCTGATAGCAAACGAGTTGTGTTGTCTTCTGCACCTTTGATTATATGGCAATAACGCCTCAAATTAGGAGTTCTTCCTGCCAGATAATTACACCCTAAGGGTCTCATCCATCATGGAGGAGACTGCTCAAGCTCACCACAGGTGCATATGGATGCTCTCTCCTGATGTCAACCACTCCATGGAACCTTGGGAGTGAAAATAGCTCTTTGGGAGCATGCTGATTTCCTTATTGTCTATCCAGAGGAATTCCTACTGTTCATCCCGCAGGATCCAGGATGTGTCCAGATGCATTTTCTGCTCGAGGGAGTCAGTCACTTGAGCTGTGTTTCCACCCCAGCAAACACTGGAACCAAGCCCTTTGGAGCAGCTTTATGCTTCCATTGGAGTTTTTACAATTAATAGTTCTTTTTGCTAGCAGTAGTTTTGGGATAACAATGAGGTGGATGCCTTTTGAGTGGCAGTCATAATTTCAGGATGCAGCACATGGACTACATGCCAATGGAAACCCATGGCTATAAAGGATGACCTAGTAATTGAGTGTGGTTTTATTCAGCAATGCCAGACATGTGTTTCCTTGGAGTTGCTTTGATATTGGGAGGAGTTTGGGTTGGGTTTGTTTTGATTTTGCCAAGATTAATTAAAAAAATTTCCAAAACCCATCATGAGGTTGTCTTAGTCCATAAACTCCCCCAGCAATATTTATCGTAATAAGAAAAAGCATCTGAGAAAGCTGACCAGGATTAATTTCCAAAGGTCAGTGTTTTTGCCAGGATGGTTTTTCAGCTCTGATGCCTTTGTCCTTCTCTCCCTCTTTAACTTCCAGGAAGCGTGACGTCATGCAGAACATTATGCAAATCTTGGAATCTGTCCAGTTGAAGTGGGAGCTGTTTCAGAGCTGGACGGACTTCTCCAGGCTCCATCTTTCTAACAAACTGGCCATTTTCGGCATCGGGTACAACACTCGCTGGAAGGAGGATATCCGTTACCATTATGCGGAGATCAGCTCCCAGGTCCCCCTCGGCAAGCGGCTCCGGGAATATTTCAACTCGGAAAAACCAGAGGGTCGTGTGATCATGACCCGAGTGCAGAAAATGAACTGGAAAAACGTTTATTACAAATTTCTGGAGATCACTATCAGCGAAGCCAGATGCTTGGAGCTGCACATGGAGATCGACTGGATTCCCATTGCTCACTCCAAACCCACTGGGGGGAATGTGGTGCAGTATTTATTACCAGGAGGGATCCCCAAAAGTCCTGGCCTGTATGCCATCGGATACGAGGAGTGCCATGAGAAACCCCCCTCCCCGCTGGCCGACCACCGGGCGCCCGACCCCGGCAATGAGACTCCAGGGGAGCTGGAGGTCCCCTCGCCACAGGCCTCCCTCCGGGTGGATATGGAATCCGCCCGGATTATCTACTGTTACCTTGGCATCGCTGAGGTCCGGACTCTCCAGCAGTGCCTGTTTTTACACTTCCAGGCAAACACCAAAACCTTCAGCAAAGATTGGGTCGGGATCAACGCCTTTTTATCTCAGAACTGCGTCGTAGAGCCCGGTGTCTCACCCAAATCCATCTACATCAAATTTGTGGAAGTGGAGAGGGATTTTCTGTCTGCTGGCTCTTTGGTAGAGTGCCTGGAAAAAGCCATCGGGTACCCCTTGAAATTTAACAACTGAGTCTCGTCCTTCATAAGGATCAGGGCTTTCTGCCCCATTTTCCATCTCACTCGGATCCTGTCCGTTCACAGCCAGGCACGTCGGACTTTGCCGCCTGGAGGCGCGTGTTGTGGCGCGCAGAGGCTCCCGCAGCGCTTCCCACGCGCTGGGCCCGGCTCTGCCGCCGGAGCGGCGCTGCGAGGAGGAGCCTCGGCCCCTGAGACGACTGTCGGTACATTCCACATGGGACAAGCTCGTACACGTGTATTTTCATACAAAAAACTGGGGGTCTGGTCTTTCCTTTGTTCCACAGTGTCTCATTTGGACGCATCTGTCTCTAAGTGTTATTCTGGATCTGAATCAATAAGCAATAGATAACGGCGAGGGAAACCCTGACTCCCGGCCTGGGGACTGTTTTTCAAAGCCACCCTTAGATATCTTGTATATAATTTAGAACTTCACTTTTTTCACCATCGAGTGTTCTCCTCTCTCTGAACAGTGTTGCCTGCAAAGACTTTGGGTTCCGTGATGTATTCCACTTCCTTAGTAGCATTGCCATATCTGCTTTTATTTTATTTTTTTAACATTAAAATAATTCCTGGCCTTTTTATTTTTCTCTGTATTTTTTCTCTTTTATTTTTCTCCTTATTTTTCTCGTTTTTCTCTTTTTTATCACTGTTTTATTTTTCCCTTATTTCTCTTATTTCTGATGATTTTTCTTCTTTCTTTCTTTCTCNTTTATGCCTTTGCAGCGTGTTCCTGGTCCAGCCCCGCGCGGAGCCGCCGGGGCCGGTGGGTTTTATTTCCTGGAGCTCATCCATCGGTGACGTTGTGACATACGATGAATGTGTCAGTCCTAATAAAATCAAGCAAACACGTATGGGCTTCCACACATCCTTCTCCTCCTCCGAGGGGAAATTTGGGGAAACACTTAGCTCTTCCCTGTGGATATTGCTATGAGGGCTTCGTTCCCAGGGTTGCTGTTGCAGGAGGTGTTTCTTTGTTTTACGTGGGGTGAGTGCCACCAGAGCTGGTTCCTTGCCCTGTGGAGATGCTCAAAATTCTTGAAAAAGTGAGAATCACTGCCTGGCTTGAAATTGACATCACCTTCGGATGTGGGTGACTCCTGAGATGGAGTGAGGAAGGGGAAGAGGTTACCCACCCTCCCCCCTCCCAGTCCTCAAAATAGAGGGAATTGCCCCAAACAGGGTGAGTTGCTCCAAAGAGCCACTGCTGAGTTGTAAGAGTTGGATGGAGCAGGTGAGAATGCTGTCAGGGAGAGGTGGGGTCCCACTGGGATCAAGCCAGGCCGATCCCCCAAAGCCTCCTAGCTTCCCAGATCCCACAATCCCGGCGGCCAGGCTGGATTTACGGGGGGGNTTTTTATTGAGTTCTATAACTCTTTGTGAGAATAATCTGGCAGCTGGGAAAACACGATGATTATTTTTATTATTTGTTTTGTTGTCGACCCATTGCTTATGGATACAATCAAAGCTGTGAGAAGGGGAAGGCGGGGAGGGGGACAGGGCGGGAGGGGGGCGGGGGGAGGACGCATTTATGCCTTTGCAGCGTGTTCCTGGTCCAGCCCCGCGCGGAGCCGCCGGGGCCGGTGGGTTTTATTTCCTGGAGCTCATCCATCGGTGACGTTGTGACATACGATGAATGTGTCAGTCCTAATAAAATCAAGCAAACACGTATGGGCTTCCACACATCCTTCTCCTCCTCCGAGGGGAAATTTGGGGAAACACTTAGCTCTTCCCTGTGGATATTGCTATGAGGGCTTCGTTCCCAGGGTTGCTGTTGCAGGAGGTGTTTCTTTGTTTTACGTGGGGTGAGTGCCACCAGAGCTGGTTCCTTGCCCTGTGGAGATGCTCAAAATTCTTGAAAAAGTGAGAATCACTGCCTGGCTTGAAATTGACATCACCTTCGGATGTGGGTGACTCCTGAGATGGAGTGAGGAAGGGGAAGAGGTTACCCACCCTCCCCCCTCCCAGTCCTCAAAATAGAGGGAATTGCCCCAAACAGGGTGAGTTGCTCCAAAGAGCCACTGCTGAGTTGTAAGAGTTGGATGGAGCAGGTGAGAATGCTGTCAGGGAGAGGTGGGGTCCCACTGGGATCAAGCCAGGCCGATCCCCCAAAGCCTCCTAGCTTCCCAGATCCCACAATCCCGGCGGCCAGGCTGGATTTACGGGGGGGAGGCGAGGGCGAGAAGGGATTAATTCCGCCCCCACCGCCTCCTCCTTCTCCACCGGTGTCTAATCTCCACTGGGGCTTTGAGGTCTGACCCTGCTTGGATTGAGGACCGGGATAACCCTGGCTGAGCCAGGGAGAATCCACCCTGGGGCTCCGGAAAACCAGAGAGTAAAAATTGCCATTTTTTTGTATTTTATTTATTTTTCGGGATTGATGTGCTTATCTGAGGGGTGATGGTGGGATGAGGGTGAGGGATGCAGGGTGGGATTCTCCACCTGGCCGGCATGGGAGGAAATGGGGATGGGGAGGGTTTGGGGCTCCTTGTGCCCCTCCGAGGCAGTGACACTGGGGTGCCACATTGCACCTCCCCTTAACCCCAATATCACTCATAATAACCCATAGAATTAATTAATCAGTGCAAATTCTGTATTCGGGGCCGTGGAAGGGTGGGAGCCCGGGGGGAGTGGGCTGCGGGGAGTGGGCTGGGAGCCCGGGCTGGGGAGATTGGGGGGGCATTGTCCCCGCCCGCGATGGGACCCCCCCATGGCGGGGGGCGGGGCCACGGCC
>VXBX01001083.1:204735-221043 GCA_013400415.1 Scytalopus superciliaris
GGCAGGGCTCGGGAGCGCCGGGGTGCACAGGGAAGGGCAAGGGGGAGCCCGTGGGGGGCACGGGCAGGAGCCGGGGGTACCGCGGCATCACCGAGGCGGGGAGCGGGGCAGGCAGGGGCGCCCAGCCAGGCACACGGGGGCCAGGGAGCAGCGGACAGGACTCTGGGAAGCTCTAGGGTGACATCGGGGAGGACCTGGGGGATCACAGCACCTACCCGTCCCTCTCCGTGGCTCCAGTCCTCCCACCCCAGCAGGCAGGTTGGCAGGTGGGGGGGCCGAGTCTAGGAGTGTCCCGAGTAGGGAAAGTCTGGGTCCCACCAGGAAAAGCGATTTTGTACTTTGAAGCAGCCAAATGGCACCCTCCAGCATGCCAAACCCAAAGCCACCCTGTCCGGGGACACCCCGGGACTCTGATGTGTTGGTAACTCCCCTCCCTGTGTGGTGTCGAGCAGGGAAAAATCCACTTGATTCCCTTTTCCCTTTTTTACTGGTGCTTCACAACCACCCCAGCTGGTTTTGAGGTGAGGCGTCTCAACCCTTCTCTGTCTGTGGGATTTTCCCTCCTTCCCCCTCTTAATTTCCCACTCTATTTGGGTTTTTTTTTTGAAACACCACAGTTGCTCCAAAGGGAAATATCCTTTGGCGTTCACAGCAAAGGAGAGGCCTTTGGGGAAAGGAAACGGCCCCAAAAACAATGGGAACAGCATTTCCTCCCAGCGGGATGCTGGGTGGGGGTCCCAGAGCCACCACTTGTTCCTCCTTGAAGGTTTTCTTCCCTGATAAAAATTAATTACAGGGTGTTGGGGTGAGGCACGAGAGTCACTTAGTCCTTAAATCCCACCAGGGTGTTCCTTTGCCACATCCCGATGGCATTTCTTGCATGCATTCATGACGGATTACCCACAAAACAGTCATGGCCAAGCCCTGGGATGTGACGTTATGGGGACCAAGAGCCAAAAAATGCAGCAAAAAGTAATTTGAACCCCAAACAGGTTTCCTTTAAATTTGCTTTCAAACAATCTGTCCTTATCCTGTGGGATCTGCCCAGGATCATGATGGGGAAAAGCAAAATGAGGAGTGATATTTGGCATCCCTGTCCTCATCCAGGTCCCATTTTATCCTATTCCCAATTCCATATCTAACCCCCTTCCCTTTCCAGTCCCATCCTCACCCTATTCCTAATCCCAATTCCAACCCCAATCCTATCCCCAGTGCCTTTCCCTATCCCATCCCATGCCCAATCTCACCTCCAGTCCTTTCCCTGATCTCATCCCCAACCGATCCCAATCCCGTCCCTATCC
This sequence comes from Scytalopus superciliaris, assembly GCA_013400415.1. Lineage (NCBI taxonomy): Eukaryota > Metazoa > Chordata > Aves > Passeriformes > Rhinocryptidae > Scytalopus > Scytalopus superciliaris. Next base: position 206,037 of record VXBX01001083.1, read on the forward strand.
CATTCCTAATCCTATTCCATTCCCATCCCCGCCTCCCTCTCCCATACCAGTGATTGAAGTGTGTTTCCATCTATAGCAAAGTCACGTATGATTATTGTTTTATTTAATTTTTTTTCCCCAAATTTGGTCTCTCCAGAGGATACAGCTCCTTCTGTCCGTCCTCCCACCCCGGCCCCCGGGGTCGTGAGAAATGCCGTTGTGGATTTTCCCAACGGACACTGCTCCACAGCCCGGCATCTCCTATCTGCCCGTTTATAAATAGTTGGAGTTAAGGGAAGAGGAGGAAAGAAATTCTTCAAAAATAATTAAAAAAAAAGAAAGGCAAGTGGCTGCATCACAGCACCGAGATGCATCTTGACCTTTTTCCAAGCTTTTTTAGGGGTCCTTTTTCCGGCCAGATTCCCGCTGTATGTTTTAAATCCCAAGCTTGGTCTACTGGGATTTAATTTGGGTCTGGGTTTCACATGACTCTGGCGCCTTAATCCTATCAACTGGGGTCATCAAACCCCAACCGCCTCCGGGATTTAATTCCCCGTACAGTTAATGGCTTAGAGGCTTGGGGGGGGCAGGGGGCGTTGCTTTTTTCAGGGGTTCAGGCTTTTTTCCTGGGATCCAGGAAACAGCTTTTTTGGGATGAAATGATGCAATTTTGGATGAGAATGGGGTGGTTGATATTGACAGTGAGATTAATATTCTGGTTGCAGGGATTTAAAGGTGATTTTTTTTTCCACGGGGAAAAAATTCAAAGGGAAATTTAAAGTGTTTTTTTTCTTTTAATAGGGAAAAAATTGAAATATTTGCAACTGTAAGTGTAATTGAAAGATATTTGTTCCACAGGTTTAAAAAAAAAAAAAAAAGGAAAGGTATTTTTAAAGGTAAATTTAAATTTATTTTGCTTTTACATATGGAAAAAAAATCCCAGCAGATGGGCTGGAGTACAGGGAAAACACCCAGGCAGGTGTTTAGCTCAGGGCAGCTGGATAAAAATCCATGTTTTTGAGCCGAAGGAGCAGGCAGGAGGTGCCGAGGGCCCCGGGCCCCCCCAGACACGTATGAGCACTGCGAGCAGCTTAATTTTTTCGATCTGGTTAAAGCATTAGAGGATTTGGAGCGTCAAGGTGGCCAAAGCTGGGGCTGTGCCAGAGGGTTCAGTCCCGTGCCTGCAGTCCCAGCCCTGGCTCTCCCAGCCCTTTTTAGGGTCATGTCTGTCCAAGATGAGGAATGTGGGGTGAATTCTGCAAGAAAAAGGGGAGCTGGGGGAGCGAGCAGCCTTCGGATCCAGATCCATCCAGCTCTTCTCAATACAACGGAGAGGAGATGATGGAGCTGGGATCTCCCATTGCCACAGTTTAAGGATGATGGAGGAAAGCTGCAGCCACAGAGCACCATTTGCGTGGCCATCAGTAGGTTTCAGAGTTCACTCACCCCAAGGTGAGCACGGGGAGCGCGACCTGCAGCGTTGCCGTGGCTGAAACACACGGGGCTGTTCCTGCCTTGGGGTGTGACCGGGAACCTCTGGCTGCTGCTGGACCATCTTTTGCCCCTCTGGAACCTGGATTTCCTGGGGGATCCTTGGCGCCCCTTGGCCCAGCAACATTTTTTCTGCCCTAAAACTGCTCCTGATGGAGGAGCTGGGATGAAAAACCTGGATTTTCCCAGGTGTTGGGCAATGTACAGGGATTTAGGAGTCATTTATCAATACCATCTGCATCATTAATGAACTATATTATTATTACTATTGTTATATCATCAACACTGTTTTATTATCGTCATAATTATTACTGTCATTATTATAACGGTTATAGTTATTTTTATTAAAATATAATCAAATTCATAACTATTCCACAAGGTATATAACCTATTGTCTCTCTTCTAATGGAAAGCACAATATAATTATTGGATATCAACTATTTTCTTCTAGATTATCCCAATCTAATACAATTTTATTTATAGTAATGGAGCAGCCAGGCTGAAAACACCTGGATTTTCCCAGCTGTTGGGAATACAGGGAGGTTTAGGGGCTGTGGCATAATTTAATGATTCCATTTTCATAATTAATGAATTACATAATCATGTTAATAATTATTAATATAATTATTATTGTTATCAGTAATATTATAACTGTTACAATAATTATTATTACTTATCATTATTGTAATCACTGTTATAATTATAATCACTATTCCAATTACTATAATTATTATCATTATAATCACTATTATCATTATTATTATCACCTTTATAATTATTATTCTCATTTTGATCATTACTCATTTTTCTAAGCATCATTATCATTCTCACATCCCCACTATTATCCCTATTCTCATAAAAACCTACCTGTATTTATAATTATTAAAAATTATATGTTCTTAATGATCTAGTTTATTCTGGAAATTTCAGTTTAATGAGTTGCCATCCCATATTTCCTTCCACACTCTCTAAATTTAATGCAATTATTACATATATATCCGCTACAGTTACCATTATTTTTCCATACTGTCTACTGGGTTTGATACCACAGCTTGATATAATTAATAATACTAATAATATATCAATGATTTGGGACCTGCGGGTGCCTCCAGCATCCCCCCACCCCCTCCAGGACTTAAGGGTTTATGTTCTTAGCCCGGGTGAGCTATTTTTGTGCATCCTCACCAGACCAGGCCTGATTTCTCCCAGTTTTTCACCAGAGAAAGAAATTTTTTTTTTCTTTTTTTTTTTTTTTTTTTTTTTTTTTTTTTTTTTCAATTCCTGAGGACACTTATCAGCTGGAGCAGAGTTTCCTGCCTGGAGCTGGAAGGCTCCGTCCGGAAACGGTGCTGATGCCTTGCCGGGCTGGGGGGGAAAGAACGGATGCAGGAGGAGGCTAAAAATACCCCTTAGTGCCTTGTTTTCCTCTTCCCACCCTGGAAAAATCCACTTACAACCTCTGAGCTCTTAGTGAAAAGTGTGAGTCTGTCAGAGGCTCCTGAAATCTTTCAAACCCAGGGATTTTCCCTCCAAACCCAGGATTTGGGATGACGGGGTAGCATCATCCTTTCCCCACTGCATCCCAGTCCGGAGCATCCCTGGGGCTCTGGCAGGAGCAGGGCCAGCTGGGGACACAGATCGATGGGCGGGATGCAGGGATGGAGCCGCCAGGATGCGGGGCCTCGATGATATTCCCCCGGGAAAAACAAACCAGCCCCAGCAACAAACTCAGCCTCCGTGAGCCGATTAATTTTCTGGCTGAGCCTCCCAGGCAAAGCTGGGGAATAATCTTCCCCCGGGAGTCAAGCTTCTCTCTCCAGTCCATGGTACCCACTAACATCCCCCCACCCTCCACCCAGTGGAGTTTGGGGGGATATTGGGATGCAGGGGACATGGGGATGGGGGATTGGGATGGTATATTTGGGATAGAATGGGATGGGGGTCAGGGAAGACTACCCATGAATTATCCCAGTTTAGCACTGACAGGAAAAAGGGGGGATGCTGGGGAAGGTTTGTGGGGTGCATATGGGGGCCTCCCCTCTAAATAAATCCCACAGGATCTGGTGCAACATCATGGGAGGGTTGGGAGTATCCCAATACTGAGGTAAAGGGGTGTGTCTGGCTGCTGGTGGCAACAGTCCCCTGAAGAGGGAATTTGGGCCAGAGGTTTTCTCATCCTGGGCTGGGGGGAAAGTGGGGATGGGAGGGAACAACATTGTCCTGCATCCTCTGGAACAGCCGGAAAGCCCTTCCTGTAGTAGGGAAGGAGACAAAAACGTCCTCCTGGCCCAGCTTCCTGGTGATAACTTGAGATTGTTGGGTTTTCCCTTGGGAGTGAGCAGGTTTTCCCACAGTCAGTGAGGTTTTATGGAGAAGTGGCACCTGCGGTTGAGTCACATCCCAGTTTCTTCCCTCTCTGATGGGCAGGTGTCTCCTCAGCCATGCTGGAGGTGCACGTGGGGACAGACTCGGTGTTCGCAGTGGAGGGGCAGCAAGCGGTGCTGCCCATCTGGTACACCAGCCACTCCCAGAAGAAGCCCTACATTACCTGGCTGCTGCACAAGGAGGATGCCAACCCCTTCCAGGTGAGAGGAGAGAGAAGCTGGGGAAGGTGGGGACAGAGAGGGATGAGCTGGGAAGTGGCCATAGAGGGGGTCCTCCTGGTGTTCATGATACAGTGGTTCCCATGATGGGGAGAAGCTTATGGTGCCCACCATGGCGTGGTGGCCATGGTGCCCATGCTGGGAGGATGCCCATGATGGGGAGGTGACTGTGGTGGGAGAATGCTCATAGTGCCTACCAAGGGAAGGTGCCCATGACAGAGGGAACCTCATGGTGCTCATGATGGAAGATGCCTACAGTGGGGGGATGCTTGTGGTGCGCACAATGGGAAGGTGTCCATGATGGTGGAAACCTCATGGTGGCCCACAACAGGAAGGTGTCCATAAGGAGGATATGGTGTCCATAATGGGGAGATGCCCACACAGGGAAGATGCTCATGGGGAGGTGCATGTGATTCCCACAGTGTGGCATGCTTGTGATCCCCATGTTGGGAAGTGGCCTATGATGGGATGAAGCTCATGGTGCCCACCATGGGGAGGTGACTCCCATGGGGACATTCCCAAAGTGGGGGAGATGTTCATGGTGCCCATGATGGGGAGGTGCCTGTGGTACCTACAACAGATGGATGCCTATGATGGAGATGTACCCATGGTGCCTGCAATGGGCAGCTGCTTCTGGTGCCCATGATGGGGTGGTGTCCATGATGGGAGGAAGCTCGTGCTGCCATGATGAGGCAGTGGTATTATGGGGTGAAGCTCACAGTGCCTACCGTGGGGTGATAACCATGGTGCCCACCATGGGAGTGGTGCCCTTGACAGGGGGTGCTCATGGTGATGTGTAGATGCCCACAATGAGGTCAAGCCCACAGTGCCTGCAGTAGGGAGGTACTTGTGGTGCCTACCAAGAGGAAATGCCCAAGATGGGGCGATGCCCACACAGGGAGGTGATTTTGGTGTCCACAATGGGAAATAGTTTCAGGGGGGACTGTGGTCCTCATGATCAGGAGGTGCCCATGGTAGGGAGGTAGTCATTTGGCCCATGAAGGGTTAGGGTTAAAGTTAGGGGGCATGCCCAGAATGTCTGCAGCAGGGAAGTGCTTGTTGTGATGGGGAGATACTCATGATGGGGACATACCCTCAGAGGATGCTCATAGTGCCCACAACAATGGGGAAATGCCCAGAGTGGGGGTACACTTGTGGTGACCATTGTAGGGATATGTTAACGATGGGGAAGTTGCTCATGGTGCCCACGGTGGGGAGATGCCCAGGTTCCCATGTTCAGGATGTTCAGGGCAGGTGAGGCTGGAGGGGGTTCATGCAGCAACTACTGCTCCAGAAAATTTGGGGTTTGTGGGGCTTTTCTCTCCTTCTTCACCTTCTATGGAGGCCAAGGCAACCAAGGGGGTGTTTTCCCCGTGCAGATCCTGACATACCTGGATGGTGTGGTGAAGGTGGAGGAGACAGAGCTGAAGCCCCGCGTGGGGTTCCTGTACCCAATCCTCACCCACAACATCTCAGTGTTCATCAATGCCACCCGAGAGGGCGACTCGGGTCAGTACATGTGCACCGTCAATGTGGTGGACGCCACCACCACAGGCAAGAACGTCGGCGTCATCAACCTGACTGTGCTGGGTAAGGCTCCGCCGGACACCCTGGCTCCCTCGGACCTCCCCGTGGTGTCCCTCGGGACTAACATTGGTGCCTGCAGTGCCGCCGGCCGTCCCCACCTGCGAAGTGCACGGCAACCCCACCGTGGGGGCCAACGTGACCTTGAGCTGCTCCTCCAAGAAGGGGAAGCCCTCGCCCCGGTACCAGTGGCAGCGCACGGACCCCACGCCGCAGGTCTTCTTCCCCCCTGCCCAGGGTAAGGTGGCACCTGTGGTGGGGATGGGGAGGGCTAGGTGCATGGGCCAGAATAGCCCACGAAGCTTCAGCTGGGGAATTCTCTGGCTTTGTCTCCTTAACCCTGCCCACTCCCTGCACGAGGAGGTGGGGGGCAACGGAGGACTGTTGAGGCAGACCACAAATTTTTTGCCTGCAGACTGGGCCAGGGGCACCCTCAAACTGACCAACCTCTCCCTGGAAATGTCTGGTCTCTATGTCTGCACAGCTGAAAACAGAGCGGGTTTTGAGAAGTGCAACATTGTGCTGGAGGTGCAGTCAAGTGAGTACGTGTCCACAGGATCAGGGAGAGGGGGACACAGTCCCCATGAGGTCCTCACGCAGTCCCTGTGGGATTAAGTGAGCTCTCTCTCTCTCTCTGGCAGCGAGCACCAAAGCAGTCATTGCCGGTGCTGTGCTGGGCTCCCTGGGCGCCCTCGCCACCATCATCTTCTTTGCCCAGCGGGTTGTTGGCTACAGGAGGAAGAAACGTGACAGCCAGGAGGAGGGAGCCAATGAGATCAAGTGAGGCTCCTCTTGTGGAGGAGGTTCAAACTGTCCTTGCTGGATTTCAGCGTTAATGGGGGAGGAGGAGGTTTCCACTTCAGGCCAGTCTTTGCTAAGTTTCAGAACTAGCAGTGGGGAAGGAGTTATTGATCTCTGGCCAGTCATCATGAGGCTTCGGAGTTAACAAGGGGGGGATGAGGTTTCCACCTCTGTCCAGTCATCATTAGGTTTCAGAGTTAATGAGGGCATTTTCCCCATTCCCTTTTGATGCCCTGTTTGGGGGTCCTCTACTCAACCCTTAGGGCCCGTTGCTCAGGGAGGGGATGCTGGGGAGGGGAATAATGGGGTTCCCAGTGCCAGCATCTCTAACACTCTCCCCCCTCTTGGCAGGGAGGACGCTGTGGCGCCCAAAACCCCGTCCTGGGCAAGGAACCCAGCTTCGGACACCATCTCCAAAACCAGCACCCTGTCCTCCATCACCGGCACCCGGGACAAAGCCTATGCAGCCAGACCCCCCTCTGACACCGCCTCCATCCTCACTGCCACTGGCAGCTATCGGGNTCCGGCCGCCCCCCCGGGGTCGTTGCCCGCCTCCAGCCTGGCACGGGTGGGTGCTGTCCCTGTCATGGTGCCAGCACAGAGCCGAGCTGGCTCCTTGGTGTGAGCACCTCTCCCGAAAAACAGGGGTGCCCATAGCCAGGCCACCCTTCCTCCCCTCCCCCCCCGCCCCCATTTTCTGGGGTGGTTTTGCCCCATTTTGGGTTCCTTTTCTTTTTAACAGATGCCTCGAGCAGCTGGACTCATTGTGGGGGTGTTTAATGGGTGCAGGAGCTCCCTGGCTTTGGGGGGGCTGAGTCTCTCCATAAATATCACCCCCCAAACCAGCCCTGGTCCTGCCCCGAGGGAGGTCTCCTTCTTATTTTTTTTATATATCTATATATCAGTTGAAAAGAGCGTTTTTCATAAAAGAGCATTAAAAGTGGGGAGTGGGGGGTGATGGGTGATCAGGGACACACACGCTTTTTTAGGGGTTTTCTGATTAAAAGCTGCTGCGCTGCCCAGCACTGGCACTTTGGGTGAGTTTGTGGGGATTTTGGGGGTGAGGGGGCTTTGTGGCCTTCTGGGTGATGTCATAGGATGAGGTGATGTCACAGCACTGGCCAAGGTCCTCAGGGTGAGGTGACATTGTGGTGCACATGTGTTCTCACACCCCATGACCTGTCTGTTACAATGATGCCACACCCTGTGTCAGGAGGTATGATGCCACAATGAGTGTGTGACATCACAGCTTCCAACTCATGCCTCTGTGATGCTATACAGGCATGTCACGTGTCCATCAGCGATGTCATGCATGCCTGCATGATGTCACACCCATCATCTGACAGTCAGCAGTGACGTGACACACACCTGTATGATGCCACACCCACAGTCATGCCTAGTAGTGGTGTCACCCACACGTGAATGGTGTCACACATCCAGCAGTGACATCACACACACCTCTGTGGTGTCACAGAAGCCGTCACATGCCCATCAGTGACATCACCACCCAGCTCAGGATGGGAGCACCCCATGAGACTTCTCCCACCCACCAGCAACATCTCACCATGCCGTGTGCAGCTGTGTGATGTCACACCAGCCGTCACATGCCTGGCAGTGATGTCACACGTGTCTGCACCATGTCACATGTGACATTACTGCTGGGCACCCCCCGCCCCACGGCCCTCCCACCTCTGGCTCACTGTGACCTCACCACTCAGCCGGTGACATCGAACAGCATCAAGGACAGGCCGGGGCTCTGGCAGGGGTGTTTATTGGGGTGGGGGGTCTCTGGGTTGGGGCAGGNGCAAGCAAGGAGAGAGCAGTCAGCCCTGGGCCTGGCCCTGCCTGCACCCTGCACCCTGAGCCCTGAGCTCTGCCTGCACCCTGTGCCCTGCCTGCATCCTGCCTGCACCTTGCCCGTACCCTGCCTGCACCTTGTGCCCTGCACCTGCATCCTGCCTGCACCCTGCCCACACACTGCTCCTGCAGCCTGCACCCTCTCTGTGCCCTCCCCCTGCCCACACCCTCTCTGTGCCCTACTTGCAGCCCACCCACACCCTGCCTGCACCCTTGTCCTGTCTCCTCTGCTGCCTGGATCCTGCCCTCACCACACTCGGGAGCCTGGGGGTACCCCCAGCCCACACCTCCCCTGGCAGAGCACCCTGGCAGAGAGGGGAGAACCCATCTCCCCTGCTGAGCCCCCCCAATAATGAGGCAGCCCTAAGGAACCACCAGACCCTAAGGAGCTGCACAGCACCTGCACTTGGCAGCTACTTCCCAACTGCAGCCCCATGGCATGTTCACTGCAGCCCTACTGAAATCTCACTGCATCCTCAGTTCGTTCCCATTGCACCTTGGCTGAATCCCTGTTGCATCCTCAGTTCCTTCCCACTGCATTCTCACTGAATCCATATTGCTTCCACACTGCATCCCCAGTTCATCCCCACATCCTCATTGCTTCCCCACTGCATCCTCACTGTCCCCACTGGATCTTCACTAAATCCCCACTGCATCCTCAGTTTGTTCCTGCTACAGCCCCACTGAATTCCCACTCATCAGTGCATCCCCACTGCATCTTCACTGAATCTCCAGTGCATTCTCAGTGCATCCTCACTGCATGCCCATTGCCACCACACTACAACCCAGTTCAATGCCCACTGAATCCAAGTTACATCCCCACTTCATCATCGGTTCATCCCTGCTGCAAGCCAGCTGCATCCCAGTTCCATCCCCACTACAGCCTCATTTCATCCTGTATCCTTGTTGAATCCCCACTGTTTCCCCACTGCATCCTCACTTCCTTCCCACTACATCACGACTGCATCCCCACTGCATCCCGGTCCCATCCCAGTTGCACCCCCACCAGCCCTGCCACACACATGTGGCCAAGCCAGCATCACACCCTCCCCGCCACTAACCCCAAACCAGCGTTCCAGGAATCCGGGGCCATTCCGCGCTCCCGGCGCTGGCACGGCACAGGGCACGGCCGGGGCACAGAGCAGCCGCCCCCCGGGCTCCCATGCCACGCGGCCCCAGCACCGTGGGCGCTTTTTAAATTTACCTTTTCCTGCCAGGAGACTGTGACACAGGCTTTTAAAAATAGCATGTGCTGAGGCGAGGCGCTCGGGGTGGTGTTGCTAAGGGAGAGATTCAATCCAAATCTAGGGCTGCGCCTTCCCATCCTACTTCCCATCTTTCCCAACTACTACGGCGCGCACCCAAAATTAGGGCAGGCAGGGGCTGCCTGCCCGCATGCTTGCATCTCCTGGGAGGAAAAACCCCTTCTTCACCCCATATCTGCAGGGGGAAGGATGCTCCATCCCAAAACTGCAAAGGGAAGGATGCTCCATCCCAAATCTGCACAGGGAAGGATGCTCCATCCCGAATCAACACAGCAAAGGATGCTCAGAGCAGCATCCTTGTAAAAGTGACCCAGTTTTGGGGGGAAGAAGCGGGGTTTGGGATGTACCTAGTCGCCGTTGCGGAGGTCGCCGCCGCGGGTGCTGTTGGCGCACTCGGCGTCCTTGGTTTTCCGATCAATTTCACCCCCTTTGATCTTCTTGCGGGTCATGTGGCCACGGAAACTAGCCTGGATCTTGGCAGCTGCCGCATTGGCATCAGGATCGTCCAAAGGGATGTCCAGGATGTCCTCGTCCAGCTTTGTGCAGGCTCCCTCCTGATGGTGGCAAGGTGAAGGTTACAGCTGGTGAGACCTCAACAGGGCATTCCCCACCCCAAATGGATCCATTCCAGAAGGTCCTCAATTAGCTCCTGTGCTAAAAATTAGGGGGGTTTTCCTAAAAATTAGGTCTATTTGTTAATAACAAGGGTCCTTTGCTAAAAATAAGGAAGTTTGATAAAAATCAGGGTCCCTTGCAGGTATCTCAGGGGCTTTGCAACCAAAGGTGCAGCAACAGAAGATGCTTCACCCCCTGCCCATCCCTAAATCCCATCCTGGGCCACCGAGCTGCAAGAAGACAGGTCCCAGCCAGGTGGATCCTGATTCCCAAGGCTTGTGATACAGGGAGAGGAGCATCCATGGGAGCAAAGGATGGGTTCTGGGGGGAATTTTTTGCAGGAGGGGAGATCATGGTGCACAAACCAAGCTGGTCGTGCCTCAGTTTCCCCTTCCCTCACAGCCTGTTGCATCCTTCTGTGTCCCTCCTCAGGGCTTTGGCTGAAAACACCAGGAAATTTGGAGAGGCAGTGATGTTGGAGGGGAGGAAAAGCCCCCCAAGGATAAATCACTCCAGCCCAGTCCCCTCCTGCCACATCCCTCCAGAGCAGTTGGACTCTGCACCAAGATCAAGGGGGAAAAAAGGCACAGGAAAAAGAAATGAGATGTAAATGAGTAGGCATTGGATGCTCCCGTGTTGGCAGCAGGGCAGGGTGTGCCCCCAGGAGGGCTTGAAAATACTTAAAGGAGTTTTTGGGGGTTTGTTTGGAAGCTGTAGATTCTGGCGGGGGGGATGCTCATCCCGTCGGAGCGTGGCCACGGCTCCAGGAAGTTGCTCAAGTTGTTTTACCATGGCCACAGGTGAGGACAGCAAAGGAGTGGTGGCAGCTTAAGTGACAGCTTCAAGGTGGAAGTGATATGTCCAGAATGGAAATGTTATAGCCAAGAGAGAAATCCTATAGCCAGGGGAGAAATCCTATAGCCAGAGGAAGGAAATCCTATATCTAGGAAAAAAATCTTCTATTCAGGAGAGAAATCCTATACAGGGGGGAGGGAGGGGGAACCTATATCCAGGGGAGAAATCCTATATCCAGAGGGAGGAAATCCTATATCCAGAGAAGAAACAGGTGGGAGAAACCTATATCCAGGGAAGAAATACTATATCCGGGGGAGGGAATCCTACAATCAAGGGAGAAAACCTATATACGGTGAAAAATATCCTATAGCCATGGGAGAAATCCTATATCCAAGAGAGAAATCCTATATTCAGAGGGAGGAAATGCTGCATCCAGAGGAGAAATACCATATACAGGTAGATGAAATCTGTGTATGCGGGGGCATTTCCTCTATCCAGGGGAGAAATCCTGTATTCAGAGGAAAAATCCTACATACAGGTGGTGAAAACCTATATCCAGGTTGAGAAATCCTATATATGTGTGGGGAAAACATATATTACGGAGAGAAAGAAAAACAAAATATCCAGGGAAGACATCCTGTATTCAGGAGGAAAATCATATTTGGGGGGACATATCCTACATCCACAGGAGAAATCCTATATCCAGGTGCAGAAATCCTACATATAGGTGGGGAAAACCTATATCCAGGGCAGAAATCCTATATTCAGGGGAGAAATATCATATCCACGGGATAAAAACCTCTATGCAGGAGATGAAAACTTGTATCTAGGGGAGAAATCCTATATTCCAAGGGAGAAATGCTGTGTATGAGGGAAAATATCCCATATGTACGGGAGAAATCCCATATCCAGGGAGGAAAAATCCTATATCCAAAGTGGGCTTTGCCTCTTTGGCGGTGCTCAGGCGGAGAGATGGGGGCTTTTCCCCATGTTGCTGACTGAGCAGGAGAGGGAAAAGGAGGAATAAAGTGTGGAAAAGGGGAAAAAAAAAAAAAAGACAGGAAAGCAGGGAAGAAAGGGCGAGAGGGGCAGGAAAAGTCAGGGGAAAGAGGGAGAAAGGGGGAAAAGGATATGGTTTTCTGCCGGATCAGCTCCCCGAGCCATCCGGTAGCCCGCAGCAAGGGGAGCTCAGCCTCGGGTGAGAACTGAGGGGTGCAGCCCCAATTCATCGCTTTAACCATAGGCAACCCCCGATCCCATCTGGAGAGTAATTTAGAGGATGGGGGAGGGGGAAGAAAAAGCCAAATAAAAGCTGGATTTGCGGACAGCGAGGGTTTTCCTGAGCGGACTGTGGGATGCAAGATGCTGACCGTGGCGTGGCCCCGGTGGGATGGATCCTGAACNGCTTCCCCGGCAGCTCTCCCGGCGCAGGTGGCAAGTTGAGCGGAGCCGCTTGCCTACGTAATGCGCTTTCCTCCGGGCGAGCCTATCAGCCCGACACCCCTGCCAGGCTTTTGGGGGGGGAAGGGGGGGGTGTCTTATTTTTTTTTCCTCCCTTTCTCCTCTTTTTTTTTTTTTTTTTTTTTTCCCTCCTCCAATTTTATTTCGCAGCCTCCAACTCCCTCCTAACACTTAAAGGAGCCGGCAGCTCGCAGCGGAGTTTCGTGGAACACAACATCACATGCAGAGGATGCGAGCCAAGATCTGATCGGGCTCACCCTCGGCATGGAGGGGTTTTCTGTGGGGGACAAAACTGCAGCAAACAGGGGCTATGAGTCCAGTTTTGGGGAGCACACTTGGCCCACAGTGATACTGGAGGGAGGTTTTGCCCCCCTGGTTGATCTGCACAGGGAGAAAAACGTTCTTGACGTACTAAGGACTTGGTCCCAAAGAAGAGTGAAGATGAGGATGGTGAGGAAGGGTGGCCATGGTGGGACATGTGAGCACCCGCCAGGGGTGATGTGCCCTACTGCATGCTCCACACAGAGGAGTGGGCTCTGCTTTTGGGGTCTGGAAGTCCCTTCCTCACTCACAGGAGCATCCAATACCCCGCATTTGGGGTGTTCTCCAACCAGACCTGCATTCCCAGCTGCTTTCCCAGTCCTTGGTGCTACCTGCAGACCCTGCTTCTACCCTCAGACCACACGGAGGTTCTGGGACTGGGCACGGTGAGCCAGGGCACTCCAGGAAAGAGGAGGAACCTCCAGGGCAATGCGGGGGGCTGCAGGCTGCAGCCCCCCCATCGCCCGCCTCGCTCTCCTCTAATCCGGGTTTGGGAGTTGCTAAGCAACTGCATAAGTCGCCCGTGGGCTCCGCGCCGATGCCGCTCCGGCCGGCCCCCAAAACACAGCACAGCCCCTCCAGACAGGCACTGGCACTCCCTGGACCACCTGCACAGTCCAGCCCCACCGGTTCTCCCAGGGTTGGTTTGCTCACAGGGGTTGTTCTTCCTGGTGGCCCGGTGGCACTGACCCTTGCCATTATCATCCTCATCCCTGTCCCACTGATATCACTGCACTGTTGCTGGCACTGTCTCCATTGCTGCCACCAACCTTGTCTCCAACCCTGACCTCATCCCCATCACCTCCTCCACCTTCTCCATCCCCACTATTTTCCCTGTCCCCGTCTTTACCACTATCCCTGCCATTCGTGTCCCCATCCCCATTCGTGTCCCCATCCCCCTCATAATTCCCATCCCTGTCCCCATTTCCAGCTTCAACCCCATCACCTCCATCCCTATCCATGTGTCCATCCCCATTATCACACTCATCCCTGTCCCTATCCTTAGCCCTATCCCCTTTCCCTATTACCATCCCTGTACCAATTCCTGTCCCATCTCCATCTCTGTTCCCATGGTTATTCCAGCTGGATGGTTGCACCCTGATACCCCAAGCTCCCCAGGACACCCAGACATCCCATTCCCTGTCCCACTCCACCCCATTCCATCTCATCCCAAGCACATCCCACCCTTGCCACTCCCTTCAACCTGATAGAGGCTGATAGGGGTCACCCCCTCTAGCAGCATCCAGGCACACAAGTCCCCCTCCATCGGAGATGCTCCCATGCATCACTCAATTCCTCCACCAGCTCTCCCTGCTGGAGATGCTTTTCTACCACCACCTCTTCCCACCCGTGTGGCTGGGGGTGGGGGGAATAGCTCTGCTCCAGCAAACCCCACTCCAGCTTTCAGGAGAAGCCTCAGCAGCTCTGCTGGGATCCTTTTCTCTGTTTTCTTAGACCCTCCAGATCCATCGCTGCCTGCTCCAATGAGAGAAGAGAGGGTGTTTTGGGGGGAATTAAGCAGGAAGGGTTTTCAGGGTGATTCATCCATCAAAGATCTGTGAAATTAGCCCCAAAATTAGGATTAGTCCCTCAATTAGTCCCCAAAATCAGCTCCAGCCACGGCCCCCAGGTCCTGGCAGAGGCACTGAGTGCCGCCGTCTCCCGCAGGCTGCGGCTGCGGAGGAGGGACGTGAAATGCCAGAACATTTCTAATCATTAACAGCGGGTTTTGAGCCTGTTCCAGGCTCTGCATTTTCCTCCCTGGGCCCCTTCATCCGGGTGATGCTGTTACAGGTGCTCCAGCACCTCTGAAATCTGAATCCCAAGGAAATAACTCAGATTTTGGAAAGGGAGGACCTGCATCACAGCTGGCAAGACCTGCTGGGAACATCCCGCTGTTGTGGTTTGAGATCATGGCACTGAGGTGTTAAAAAATTCTTTTAAAAAGGAAAAAATCCTTTAAAAAATGTGAATTGGATGCTGGAAAGATGCCCTGGGCGGGCAGCGTTGCTGGCTGCCGAAGCAGGAGCCGGCAGCCGGCAAGGCAGTGCTGGAGTGGGGGGTCAAGGCGTAGCTGGTTGGCATCAGCCCCGGCACGGGGTCCCCGCCAGCTTTTTTCCCCATCCCTCCTTCCTGTTTTTCCAAGGGGAGCCACCATCGTGCCCCGTGCCGTGGGCAAGCACCACATATGGCCTGAGAAAACAGAAAAGGGGGGAAAAATGGGGTGAGCATGGA
>VXBX01001083.1:223663-235463 GCA_013400415.1 Scytalopus superciliaris
CTGGCCCCGCAGCCCCTCCCTGATGCCCTTGGCCCGGCACTGCCACTGTGGGACGATGCTTTACGTAAGGTGGGAGCCACATGCGGCTCCTTGGTGGTGTCTCGTGGGCTCTCCTCCTTTCCCTCCTCCCTTCCCTCCTCCCAGCTGCTTTTTATAGCCTCCACTCACTTCCCTGGCGTCTCAGTTCTGATTTTTTTTTCTCCTTCGACTTGTTTTTTATATAACTGATTCCTCCCGGAGCTTCGAGCGTGCGGCAGTGGGCCTGGTGGCGCAGCTCATTCCAGGGGGCTGAGGACATTGTCCCTCCCTGGAATCCCTCCCGGGATGAGCTGCGGAGCAGAGAGGGTTGCGTGAGCTCCAGTTTGGACGCTGCAATGGGCATCTCTGCCCAGAACGCCCCTCAAATGTTGTTGCAACCCCTTTTCAAACATGATTTTCTTTTCACACCCTAAAAACTGAGCTTTTGGGGCTGCCAGGGCTGAGCCCTCTGCTTCCCTCCCCGATGAAGGTGTCTTTGTTGGTGTCCCACACCCGGTGTTTTCCTTCCCACCCTTACCAAACTTTTTTTCCAGGGGAAAGATGTGTCAGCAAAGCTGGGCTGGCAGAAGTGGTCCCATGCTGTTATTGGAGGAATTTTGACGAAAATCTCTATGCAAATCCTTGTAACACAAGATGTAACACACTCCATGTGCTTTGGGAGATGAATTCTCTCTTGGGGACTTCAAATCCTGGCATTTCCTCAGCTCTGTGTTGATTTTAACCACCTTAAGACTGTCCAGAAAGCTGTAAATTAAGCGGGTTCTCAAATAATCTGTATTTAAGAGGGCTGTGCCAAGGCTGTTTTCCTCTTGGAGCTGATGTTTGCCCTGTCTGGTGATTCCAGGGGGGCTGCTCAGCTTCGCCTCCTACTATGGTGACCACATGGTGCTGCAGAAGGCGCCGGCGGGGGCCGTGGTGTGGGGCCACGGGCTGCCAGGGGCCGCGGTGACCGTGGCTCTCCTGGAGGCTGCTGGCCTCGTCGTGATGAAGAAAAGAGCACAGGTTAAAGGTCAGTCCTGACCCCTCACCAGGCACTGGGGCCGTTGGTTTTGGTGGCCAAGGAGCTCACCAGGCCCAAATCGGAACAGCTGGTGGGGTGTGACAGGATTTGTCACTACCCCTGGGTTTGTCACTCTGCTGCCCTGGGGCTGCAGAGGTGGTGGTGACTGCTCCACATCGTGCTTTCCCCTCCCCAGGAGGTCTGAGGGGGGCTCAGCCATCCCCCTCCCCGCCACTGGCAGCCTTTGTTCCCTTTGGTTCCCAGGAGCGGATCCCGTGGGCGCCCAGCGGGAGCTGAGCTGCCGCTGGAGTGGGTGGCACTGCACAGGCTGCCAAGGGGAGAGGGGGGATTTAGCTCCTCTCCCCATAAAAACCAACTCTGGGGAATCTCCAGAGCGCTCCCAGATTCTTTTTCTATCTAAGCCCCCTTAGAGGATCCCTTGGGATCTCTAAGGCCTGAAGGATGTCGCCTGTGTGGGCAGAGCCTTCCTGGGCGCTGGGAGGGCTCAGGGACACCTCAAATTCCAGCCTCTTCCCTGCTTAGAGAGTTGGGGGGCTGCCCATCACCTTCTCGGGGCAAAACTGTTGCCCAAGGGCATCTCCACAAGCTGGAGAGTGTGGAGGTGTCTTATGGGAGAGCAGTGATCCAAGAAATCTGCAAGATCCGGCCCAAAAATCCATGTTAAGCTCCAGCAGAGTATCTTTATGCCTCGATTCGGCACCTCTAAAATTAGCCAGAGACATCTCAGTGTCACACACACCAAGCTGCTTCTGTAAGACCGGTTCCTCCCAGCAGCTTCTGCTCTGACACACATTTGTTTTCCAGATTTTCTTTTTTAACCCTTAAATTCCTGCAGGAGGAAAGACCCTCTGATGGCAGAGAGCTACCAAAATCCATTTCCTCAGCCTGGCTCTGTGGTGGGGAAGCTTTTCCCTGTTGCCTGTCCATCCCCACTGGTTGTTGGGCATTCAGCCGACATCCCTGTGAAGGTCTTGAGATCATCATAGGAGTGGTAGAAGGTAAGCACCATCCTTTTCCTTCAGGACCTTCTGGGAGATGGACAGTTGTCCTGGATCCGATGGATCAGGGTGGTCCCTACACACTGATGGCTGAGCAGGGCTTGGAGAATGTGACACTGCAGGATATCTACTTTGGTGATGTGTGGCTGTGCAGTGGGCAGAGCAACATGGCAATGACGGTCCTGCAGGTAAGGCCCCACCCACAGCATGGATCAGGCAGGATCAGGTAGGGATCAGGCACGGAATTGTCTTGCATGCTCCCACCCCTCTCCCAGGTGGCCAATGCCAGCCAGGAACTGGCTGCTGCTGCTCGCTATCCCTATGTCCGTGTCTTTGCTGCGGCACCCGCCTGCTCCCACGTTGAGCTGGAGGACCTGGAGCGGGTTGACTTGCCATGGTCCATCCCGACGGCAGGTGAGTGCAACATGCCTCCAAAAGAAAGCCTTTTCCCCCCCTTTTTCCCTTTGCAGCCAACTGTTTCTTGAGCAGAAAACCTGGGCCACGGGAATTTCACCTACTTCTCGGCTGTGTGCTGGCTCTTGGGACGCTCCCTGTACGAGGCTCTGGGGTTCCCTGTCGGGCTGGTGGAAGCGGCCTGGAGTGGGACCCCCATCGAGGCCTGGTCCTCCCGCCAGGCTCTGCAGATGTGTGGGCTCCCAGATGACACAGGGAGGTGAGAGAAGGTGCTGTGGAAACACCTCTTGCCCTGCACCACACTGCTTTTGGGGAGTATCCTTATTCCTTCCCACTTCACTTCCTCGCTTTGGCCCTTGCTGTTCCCTCTGTGCATCATTTGTCCACCCCTCTGGATAAAATCCCCTCCCATGCTGAGAGTGTAGGGCAAATCTAGGTGTAAATCTAGGGTAAACTGGGGAGATGGGGACCCCAGAGCTCCCCTTTGGTGCAGTGCTTGCTTCAACCATGCAGGGTTAAAGCCACCCGTGTGCTTTGCACCCCTCTCACACCCAGCTTTGTCTTCCAGCACCTCCACACACCAGCACCTCTCTGGCCCTCAAACACCATCGGTGCTCTGGAATGCCATGATCCACCCCCTGCTCAACATGACCCTGCGGGGCATCGCGTGGTACCAGGGTGAGCCTGTTTCCCTATCCCAGGGTGAAGCAGCCCCTGCTGCACCACCGGCTTCTCACTGGCCCCCTCTTGGTGGGACAGGTGAGGCCAACGCCTTCCTGCACACGGACTGGTACAACTGCACCTTCCCCGCGCTGGTTGCCGACTGGCGCCAGGCTTTCCACACCGGATCGGCTGGGCAGACAGAGCCACTGCTCCCCTTCGGCTTCGTGCAGGTTGGGGGGGTGAGAGGCAGGACCCCCATTCTCCCATGGGGATGCCCAGGGAGGTTTTACCCACCCTTTCCCACACTGGAGGTGGCCATTTCCAAGCTGGAAGCAGGGAGAGGATGCTGTAAACACATGGCCAGGCCCTGCCAGATGCCGAATCCTGGGCAGGGGTCAGAGTGGTCAGTTTTGGGAGCGCTGGCTAAGCTGCTCCCCCATTCTTCCCCTGCCTGGCAGCTGTCAACCTACCGCCGACAGAGCCCTGACAACAGCTTTGCCTGGCTCCGCTGGCACCAAACAGCTGACCTGGGGGTTGTTCCCAACACCAGGATGCCTGGCACCTTCATGGCTGTAGCCATGGATCTGGGCGATGAACATTCCCCATACGGCAGGTGAGTCCCAGCTGGAGATGAAGGTGTAGGGATGAAGCTTTTGGGTACCAATCCCACCTCCTTCCTCTTCCTCAGCAGCATCCACCCCCGGGACAAGCAGAACGTGGCGCACCGGCTGCTGCTGGGTGCCAGGGCTGTGGCATATGGGGACAAAGAGCTGGTTTTCCAGGGGCCATATCCCATTCGGGCTGTCCTGGAGGTGACCAGGGGGCTGCTGAATATCACCTACAGCCAAGAGCTTGTCTTCCGTCAGAGAGACATGCAGTCTTTCGAGGTGAGGGGCAGGAAATCCCCCACAAAGGGCTGGGAGAGGGAAGGCCACACTGATTAGGGTTTCTCCCCTCCCCAGGTGTGCTGCTCCAGCCAGGCATCCCTGTGCCAGTGGGTGCCGGCGCCGGTGGCGATGGTGGGGTCCCGCACGGTGACGCTGGCCCTGGCTGGCTGTGGGGCCCTGGTGCTGGGCCTGCGCTACGCCTGGGCCGAGTGGCCCTGTGACTACCAGGCCTGCCCCCTCTACAACCCCCAAGGGCTGCCTGCACCCCCCTTCCTGCTGGAGACCCTCCCCGCAGGGAACACCACTGGAGGGAGGGAGCTGCTTCTCATGCCCAGTTCTGGGTTTTCCTGGGGGTTTTAGGGGAGAGGAGGGAGCTCAGGCTTCTGGCAAAGCACTCGAGGCTGCTGGCACCGTCCCCTTCCGATCTCGGGAGGCAACAGGCTCGATTACTGTCCTACTAATTAAACAACTTTCCAGCTCCTCTTTGGCTTCAAGCCAAGGCTGCAGGGGGAAAAAAGCCAATTTACAATTAAATTTATGAAAAATAAATAAAGCAGCAGGACATACTAATGGGAGCTGAACCCCTCACTGCTTCTCCTCCTGCCCATGGAGCTGGTCCTGGCCCCCCAGGACAATCCCATTTCTCAGGGGACAGACTGCTGACCCCCATGGCAGGATGCTTGCAGGATCAGGGATCAGCATCTGGCTGCAGGGTAGAGAGGGGAAGAGAGGAGCTCTGGCAAAACCCCAGAGCCTAAGGCTAAGGCTGGGCTGGGACAGGAAACCGTGAAGGATGTGAGTGACTTGCACCTCCCTCTGTTAATAAACACTTAATAAATAGTAAATAGTTAATAAACCAGCTCATTTTATTCCTGGATGCTTTTTTTCTTCAGAGGAGCACACTTTATTCCTCTATCCACCCCCCTCCTGCTGTAACAGCAGGGAAATTTGTGTGGAAGAGGCACAGTGTGGCACCCAGCACTTGGAATAGAGAACCCAAGAGGTTCTGCACAGAAGAAATTAATTGTTTAACCTGATTTTTCTGGAAAAATGTACCTGAGAAGGGAAAGCTCAGGTGCAGGAAAAGCAGGTGGGCTCAGTCTGGCTGCCACATTACAACTGTGTTAGAACCAGGTTAATGCACTCAAGCGATGCTGGCAAGCAGGATGTGGATCAAAGTGGATCCTGGGATTGCAGGATCACTGCCTGCTCCTGGGTCAGGCAGAGCCAAGCGAGTCCCGGGAGGATTTTCCCATCGTTTCCACTCCACGTTTCGGTTCTAGACAGGGTGGGAAGAGCAGGCAGTTACTTAAAGGGCAATGGCAGACTGGGATCTGGGCTTTCTCCAGCGGCATGCGACTGGCCCAGGAGCCAGGTGTGCTGGCCCGGCTGTTGCCATGGCAATGAGGATGTGAAATTCAGCTTGATCTGTGTGGTTTTTTTAAACCACAGCTCAGACTGTGTGTTCAGGGCCAGGAACAGAGCCCAAGGCTCCCAGCTCCTGCGTGTAGAGACGGGCTGTCTCACACTGCCTGGAAACCACTGCCATGGGCTCCAGGGATCCCTGTGAGACCACAAAGGAAGCATCTGCCTCCCCAAAATCCAAAGCATGTGGGAGAGGGAGCAGTGCAGGCCCCAGGGATGTGGCTCTGCCTTGGAGCCTGGCTCCCTTGCCACACACAGCCCTGTTGTGCCAACCAGTGCCCTGCGAATGGGAGAAAGGAGCAGGCATGACATCCTTGGCATCAGCCCCTCAGGATTTAAAGCTCTCAATCCTACTCCCAGCAGGCTGAGCTGCCAAAAACAGGGACCCTTGCAGCCCCACCATTTGCCCAGAGTTTGGATTTAAGTGGCAAGCTCTCTGCTTGCTGTTCCTATAGCAACTCCTGCCCACACCTGGGATTGCAGTAGCATCACATCCCAGCTACCAGAACCCTTTCCCAGAGCTGCTGGCCCTCATGGTGACCCCCAGCAGCCCCCCAGCTATCCCCCAAACACCGTAATTTCTTGATAAAGAGTTTAGGGCAGCAGTGTATGGATTCAGCCCCGTTCCCAGAGTGGGATCTGGCAATTTGGGAGTCAAGAGGAGAAGAAAGAAGTTGCCTCCACCCAAAGAGCCTACCTAGGGCCATGCCATTGGAGAGGGCTGCACCACTTTCGGCCTCGGGGGGGCAAGTTTGGTGCTTTGGCCTGGTGGTCTCCAGCCCGGCCAGCAGTGTCATGAAATCGATGACGGTATCGATGTCCTCCTTGTTGGCCGTGGCTTCCCTGAGGGCGCTGACGGCGCTGAGGCGCCCAAAGGAGCTCAGCTCGGAGATGTTGGCACGGAGGAAGAGGAGGATGACGTTGAGGTCGTTGAGGGGGCAGGTGAGCATCCTGCGGCTGAGCAAGTCGAAGGCAGGCAGCATCTCATAGACGGAGAGCAGCCCCTTGTCCCACTGGCAGAGCTGCAGGGCGTTGTAGATGACAACAGGGATAAGGAGGATGTAGATGCTGCCAAGTGAGATGCTGATGAGCTGGAAGACGGAGAAGAAGACCAGCTTGCAGGGGATGAGTGGGGGGATGTGGGGCTCCGCCTGGAGCAGCCCTGTTTTGATGGAGCAGCTGAACTCATCCTGGAAGATGTTGAGGTGGAGGAAGACCAGGTAGAGGCAGGTGGCAGCCAGGAAGAGGAGCAGCAGCAGGTTCCGCAGTATGTAGATGAAGGCCAGGGCGTGGGTGTGCTGCTTGCAGGTCAGGTACCGCTCCAGCAGCGGGAACTCAAAATACCTCTCCTGGCGAGCCCTGGGGACAGAGGGCCCCAGCGGAGTGAGAACCACCCCCCAAACCTCACTGCTTCACCCAAGTCCATGCTGGACACAGCCACAGCCACAAAGCCCCATAGAGGAACAAGGGCCAAGCTGACCTGGCAGGGCCTTACCTCTCATACTCCTCCCAGAATCGCTCCGGCTCGGCACTGTCCTGCTGAACCTTCCTCATGTGCTGCACCAGACGCACCGAGCGGTTGTAGGATTTATCCAGCTCATCAATGATGAAGAGGAGGTCGGAGTGCAGGGCAGGGGCAGCAGCATAACGCCACAGCAGGTATGGCAGGTACATCAGCACTGCCACCACCAAGAGTGAGTAGGGGAAGACCTGGGCAAAGGAGAGGAGAGGGCATTGACGGTGCGGATTCACTCCCACTGTACACACCCAGGTGGGACCCGGGGGCACACAAATGTGACTTTGACTCTACCTTGAGAGCCCAGAGGGAGTTGGTGGCAGCGTGTCCCTCGGTGTCAAAGCTGTGGTTGATGAGGGAGTCCCAGCAAGCTGTGTCGGCGTAGGCAGACTGCTTCCCCGTGAAGTTGGTGGGAGAGAAGCAGCTGATCTGGGAGCCTGGATTGAGGAGGAGGAGAGCAAACCTCAGCCACGGAGGGTGGAGGAGCATTCCACAGCCAGGAGGGTGATTACATCTAAAGCATCACTTTGAACTAAAAAACTTTTCCATGGTCATTTTGGAGCTGCCCTTCCTCACTGCTGTTTCCAGCAAGGACTTTTCTGTCTCTTCCCAAACACAAACCCTTTGTGCACAGTGGTGTGTATATGGTGCAGGGAATTAAGAGACCAGCCAGACTGAAGTAAAACCAAATCCCCAGGGGAAGCAGCAGAATGTTGGCTGAGGCCAGATTTAGCCTGAGGTCATGACACATCACCAATGAATCCCTCTGTGCTGCCAGCACCCTCCTCCTCAGAAACGACCCCACAGCACCCAAAGGTGCTGGGCACAAGCAGCTGAGGCTGGGCATCAATTCAGCACCGCTCCTGAGGTTAGCATTGCTGTTCCCGGGCTTTCCCAGTGAACAGTGATCCATTAAAAACAATCAATAAATACCTGTGACGCAGAACAGCTCTCAAGACTGGACTTCCAGGCTGCTCCGCCTTGGATCACAACACCGGTGTGAGCACAAGGGACTTGCCATGACAACCAAACCACCGCCGGCAACTGCCCGCAACCCAAAGATCCCTTTGGAAAAGCTCCAACTCACCGGCAGAGAACTCCCGGGCAAAAGCCAGTGAGACAAGGCAGAGAGGCAGCCCCACAGTGACAAACTTGAGCAGGCGATCGCTCGGCAGCTCCAGCCGCAGACCCTTGGCTCGGGAACTGCTGGGATCCGGGAGCAGAGCATCGGAGAGCATGTACTCGGCAGCCGTGTGTGAGAGGGACATCTTGAAGTGAGGAAGAGAAGGCGCTGGCAAGTGTGGGTGCCCGGCAGCCCTGGTGTCACCTGAGGTGTGACCGGCTAGAGGAGCAAGCTGGCTGAGCTGAGGAGTCCCTGCCGAGTGCTGCGTCCCGTGGCTGTGAAGGACAGCTCAGACAGGGCATTAAATTGCCCCATAATTACAGGGGAAGCCTTTTCACAAATAGAAATAGAAAGGCCCATCCCAGCAGCCACAGCAGAGGGCTGGGAAGACAGAGTTCCTCCTGACAGCATTCCTCCCCAGCAGGGTTCCTGCCCGGCCGCAGCCGCTCCCAGCTCCACTCCCAGCTCCCCGCGGTTTTATGCCCCTCTCTCATCAGTCAGCAGATTCCTGACACCGTGGCCAGAGGGCACAGGGGTCCCTGGCTATTTTCAGTGGGAAGGCAGGGGACAGGGCACTCCCCCAGTGAGAAGCCTCAGATACACGCTGGCCCCATGGGGTATAAAGAGCTCTTTCCAGCCCAAATCAGCCAGAGGGGCCAAAGAACATCCTGCTGCCCCACCCCAAGATCCTGGCATAGGGCAGGAGACACCAAACGAGGCAATTTTGAGGCAGAACATCAGTTGCAATTCCCCAGGTTGTCAATGCCTCCTCTCACCTCCCTCTCAGGGCACAGCAGGAAAGCTCCAAGGGCAAGCGATCCCAATGAAAGGATCTAGAAATAAGGGATGGGGTAACTGGAAGAGGCAGTGGGACAGAACAGTTTCTCCCAGGAGCACAGTTAGTGCCCAGAAACCCATGCTAACACTGATGGCAGCTTGGAGCAGGGGCAGTCCCGGAGCTGTTCAGCCCAGCCAAAGCAAGGAACTCCCCATGCAGTCTCTCAGCACAGTAAAAAAAATCCACAGCTGCTGCCAAATTGCACTTTCGATGGATTTTCCAATGAAGTGACTTTCCAAATATGAGCTAAACAGCTCTGGAGGGACAAGTGACAGCTCCAATCTGGGAGGGGCTGCACCTGGGTGTGCTCAGATCTGCCCAGGGACTGCATCTCACCTGGCCTGAGCACAGAGACACGT
Organism: Scytalopus superciliaris; assembly: GCA_013400415.1. Lineage (NCBI taxonomy): Eukaryota > Metazoa > Chordata > Aves > Passeriformes > Rhinocryptidae > Scytalopus > Scytalopus superciliaris. The sequence continues at coordinate 232,947 of VXBX01001083.1, forward strand.
CACCCCTTCCCTCGAGGGAACCGGAGCTTTTATTGCTCGGAGACAAGTCCAAAACACAGATCAGGCAAAGCCCAACTTCCACCTAGCCTCATTTGCCTGAACTAGAGGCTTTTCAGTGTGCCCAGCCATTTTCCTGTGCCAGAAGCACACACAGGGCACCTGCTCTGAATCCAGCCACACCAGCACGGGAATCACAGGTTTCACCCCACTGCTGGTTCCAAGGTGGGCACAGCCACTGCCACATGCTGGAGATTCAGAGATACCCGGTACCACTCCAGTCCTGCCTCATCAGTCCTCAGCAATGTCCAGCTCCAGCTTTCTCAGGGTTTTTTGGAAGAAGGGGGGTGGCTTGCAGACGAGGTCTATGGGCTGGCCTAAGTGCAGGCAGAGCCGGTGGGCGTGCAGGTGCAGGGGCAGGTGCCGAGCCTTGCTCTGCTCCAGCTTCAGCCTCCTCAAGGTGAGCTCCGGAAGCTTCTGCAGCAAGGATGGAAAACATCCCTTCAAAACTCCAGCTCTTCAGCTGGGACCTGAAATCCCTATCCCACAGGGACCTGGGGGACACAAGGGGGGTTGGATCCAGCTCCAGCTGCTTCCCAGTGCAAGATCTGCCCTACCTGAGGCGCCAGCTTGCTCCAGTGCGAGTACTTGTGATCCCCCAGGATCGGGCATCCCACGCCATAGGCCAAGTGAACCCGGATCTGGTGCTTCACCCCTGAGGGGAAACACAAAGAGGAGAAAGGTGACATCCAGCCACTGCAGGCCTCAGCTCCCACCCACCACCCTCTGTGCTTGACAAGGCCATGGCGAAATTGCCAGCAGCCAGAGAACAGCTCAGCAGCAAACCATCACCCCGTCAGGGCTTATTGCCAGAGCCTTGTCCCAAACAAAGACTCCCATCACGTCCCCCTTGCTGGTTGCAGAGAGAGCAGCTGCAGCCCTGGCGCGCCCGGCCGGACCTCCCTCACCGGTGATGGGCTGTAGCTCCAGCAGCGAGCAGGCAGAGGCGCCGGCCAGCCGGCGGTACCGTGTCACCGCGCCCTCGGCACGCCGGGCCTTGCGCAGCTTCACCACCTTCCCGTCCTCCGGACGCAGGCGGTAGCTGGGGGCCAGGGTCATCTGAAGGGCCGTGAGAGGGTGAGCCAGGGGGAGGCAGGAGGGAGAGCAGGGGGTGCCAGGCTGGAAGGGGCTCACCTTGTAGTGCGACTGGTGGCTCTGCACCTCCTTCTCCACGATGGGGATCTCCACGATGCCCTCAGCAGGGTCTGGGTCCCCCAGCACAATCGCCCTGCGTAGGGAAAGCAGGTGTCTGTGGGGTGACACTCCTGCAGGGAGGGAACCCTTCCCTCTGCCCCTCTCCCACAACACAGCACCACAAAACAGTGCTGGGGGGAGATAAGCAACACCCCCCCACTTCCACAAAGCCCCCGCACCCTGAGGACTGTCCCCCCACCCCTTTCTCAAACCCCCTTTGCAGCCCCTTCTTCACCCAAACCTTTCCTACCAGTAAATCTTCTCCACCTGACGGGTTTTGAAGAGCAGCCGGATGTTCTCCGCTGCCTCCTTGCTCCGTGCCAGCACCATCACACCTGTGGTCTCCTTGTCCAGCCGGTGGCAGAGATGGAGAGGCTCAGCTTTCATGTTCTCCAGCATCTTGGCCAAAATGGGCAGCACGTCAGTGATGCAGTTCTTGATGCCAGGGCCACCTGCGTGACCCACAGCAGGGCAGTGAGGGGAGTGCCCACCTCCCCACACACCTTAAATCACCCCCAAATGCGAGGGGAAGGTTGAGATCTGACAGTGACCAACTCCCAGGAACCTTCCCCAGGCAGACAAATCCTAGCACAGGGAGGACAGAGATAAAGGATCCTCTGTCAGTGCCACAGAGCCATTTCAATTCCCCCCCCTCCCTCACCATGCACGGGGAGCCCGTAGGGCTTGTTGATCACCACGATATCCTCATTCTGGTAGATAGTTCTCTGCTTGAGAATTTTGGCCAGGACGTTGGGGTGAACCCGCTGCAGCTGCTGGCTCAGTGCAGTGAGGCCCTGGAGCCATCGCTGTGTTGGATCCTTGGGGGTCTGAGGAGAGAACGAGACACTCAGCAGGGGAACAGCAGCTCTTGGCTTTCACACAAAGCTCTGGTGTGACCTGGTGTGACTTGCTTGCCTTCTGTGTGCTCCTGTGTCACGACTGAGGGACAGGATGGCATCCAGAGGGACCTGGACAAGCTCAAGAAGTGGCCTGTGGGAACCTCATGAGGTTCAACAAGGCCAAGTGCTGGTGTTGGGGTGACTCCTGGTGTCGATCCAGGCTGGGGATGCAGGGATGGAGAGCAGCCCTGGGAGCAGGACTTGGGGCGCGGGTGTGTGAGAGGCTGGACATGCCCCAGGTGTGTGTTGGGCTGATCCCACAGCGTGGGCAGCAGGGCTTGGGGGGATTCTGCCCCTCTGCTCTGCCCTTGTGAGACCCCCCTCCCTGCAGAGCTGCCTCCAGCCCTGGGGGCCAGCATGGGAAGGA